>JABMIG010000144.1:0-5000 GCA_013187285.1 Cyclotella cryptica | reverse complement strand
GTGCTGCTTGATCATAAAAATCGATTGAGATGTCATATGATATAACAGCAAGGCAGCGCGGCAGATGCTGGGTGGTGACAAGTGATTATTGGGGAAGACAATGCAAAGGGTGTGTGGGGAATCATCCGAGTCCAAAAACACCGACGTAGTCTACAATTTTTCATGGAGCCGCTGGTGATGCGATTGATCTGAATAGGGTATTGTTGTGTCGGGGGGGTTTGGCGTTATCCAACAACAAAAAATCCGATCGTCAAAACTCTTGTTGGTTGTTGAGTTAGGTCAAAAAACAGTCTCAGCAGCCATAGTGGAGGGGTTTTGGAGATTTTGGATCTCTTCTGGTAGACGATTATTTTTTGAGGGGTGTCCATTGATAAAAGAGGTGTGTCACTTCCGAGGCCTCCACAATACACCCCACATGAAAAAATACCATACCTAACAGATGCCTTAACACTATCTAACGCTTTTTCTAAACAGCATCCTAAATTGGGTCCCTTGAAATATGAAGGGTGACATCCTAACAAAATTCACTAAGACCTCGGTACATGGCATGGACCAAGAATCTGCCTTATTTAGTACCCTGACATGAGCGAAGGATCCATCACTCAAGGACTCCTCATTGCTATAACAATTCCCAAGAGATGCATTTAGAAACATCGTCCCAAACATCAAAGACACTCCAAAAGGTCCAAGACCAAGATGTCTGGTAAGACCAAGAGGTCTGGAAAAGATCAAGAGCAAGACAAACAACAAGACCAAGTTAGCTTGCAAGACCAAGTTATCTGGCATGACAAGACAACATGGTGTGTTACTAGATCCCTTGTAGTGGATGATTATCATGGCTTCACTCAGCCATTCAGAACAGTATTTTTTAAGCTCATAAAAATAATTTCCAATCAGGTGGAACACCCCTTTCTGCTTCACTTATCTACAACTAATTTCGATTACTTCTGGCGTAGGTCACTATCGTATGATACTCCAGCCGAACTCAGTAAGTTCAATGCACCACCACACAAGAGGCCCTCCTGACTACCCACAGGCAGTCAACAAAACAAGTTTCTACCCCACAGGGTACTACGTTCATCGTGCGCCACCGTGCAAACAATTTCTTCCTTAGCCCTCCAAGGAGTTCCTACAAGAAACTTTTCTTAGGCACCAGCCTAGGAGAGAAACTACGAGCCATGTCCTCCATGAAGGCATTTCCCAAAGGGCTCAAATGTATTGAGTGTGAATGTGGCGTCGGAGGAAAGAATTCCCTGTACGCTACATTCCCTAGCAGTTTCTACTGCATGTGCGCTCTGCGATTCATGCATGCAAGCAAATGGGGCTTGACAAGAGCTTCGCTGATGCAGATAGGGCTGTTGAAACAGCTAAACTCGGCTCAGAGATTGAGAAGGGGGAGTACATGCAACTGCGCGTCTCCAAGAAGAAAAAGAAAGGCAAAAAAGGAGACAGCCCAGGTACCACTCCTGAGGCTATATCCCCTGCCCTGGCTGAAGCAAAGGCCACGAATGACAAGGCCACAAAGGCTCTAGAAGCCACAAAGCTTGCCATCACCACAGCAGGAGCGAAGCCCTTCGAGCTGTACGGAAATCTCCTCTCTGATGAGACCCGACAGCCCTGGGAGAAGATTATCAAGGCCCAAGTGACTCGCTCTCCTTGGGAAGACATAAAAGGGGTCACACACATGAAGACTCCCACCAAGACTTGGGAAAACAAGTGTGTCATGTTTCACCTGCTACAGGTGTTCCATTATGATGCCCGTCATGATGCTGGCAAAGCTCTCAAGTACTACATCACGAACATGTTAAAGAAGCCCAACAGGTTCTCGATACTTCAGTTTTTCATCCAAGTAGAACCGCTCAACAGCTACCTCAAGACATTGCCCTGCCTGTATTACAGCCTGAAGGCTAATCAGGTTACTAAGAAGGTATTGCTCTTGGATGGCCGCCGTGCATGTGTCCAGCCAGAGTGGGCCAGTACACAGTTTGACTGAGAATACCACCCCAGTCAGTACAAGGGCCCTTCTCTTGGTCCTAGAGAACATCAAGAACAATGGGAACTTCGATCACGAAGCCCTCCAGCACAATCAAGCAAGGTGCTGACCAAAGCAAGAGGGAGTTGATGGACTCCCGCATCCCAAGCCCAAGAAGGGGTCTGGACAAGGCAGCACTCGCGTGCTATGCAAAAATCATGGCGGGGCGCACAAAGAAGTCAAACCGCGTGTGACTGCCGCCATTATAATATGGACAGTACTCCAATCAAGAAGAATGGGGTGCAGGTAAGCCCTATTCTAAGGAAAAGAAACGAGGGTAAATTTTGCTCGAACAGTCCAGGTGGAGTTGAAAGCACTCATAAGAGAAGTCTAACAATGGCAGAAATACGTGCCAATGACTTGAAAGTGACAGCAACTGTGACAATGGTTTGGCGCAGGCGCTGGATAGCACTAGGGAATCACATACTTGTAAAGCGTTAACTGTCTACAGTTGACAGTCATACTAGCCCCAGTCAAGTAAAGCTATCAGACTAATAAAAAATAAAAGTGAGAGCTTCCGTCACAAAGACAAGGCGATCCAAAAAATCTTGTCCCCAAACAAAAGAAATTTGAATTAAAAATTCGAAACAATTTAGAGACAACAATACCTCAAGATTTCAAAAAAATCCTACAACATAAACGATGTCAGTAATAAAGCAGAGGCCACTGATGACAATTAAATACTCCCAGTGTAAACTACAGTCTCAATCAACCAGAACCAGGTGGTTGCATCACACCAAGGACACGCCTTGGTGTTACATACTAATAGCCATAATGGAACCAGCGACTGAAAGTCAATCCTCGAGCATACAAACAACCTCTGAGGGTAAGCCCCAGTAACAAAATCAAGTCTACTGGACTCAGGGTCTGATGGAGACCTTGTTTCCTACAAAAGGAAAAAGACAAACCCATTCCCTACCTTACTAGGCCGGTGCCGAAGTCTTGGCATATGTCAAATGGGAGCTTCCAGACAACTTACCAGGGAAAGATCTGAGTTAAATTCTTTGAGTACTTCAACAGCAAGGGAATTATTTTCTACAACCGGATGTTGTGGAATACAAAGAAGAATAGCATGACCAAACCAGGTTTGACCTCATCTTGGTAGTAATACCTTGAAAGAGTTAGGAATTGTCCTAGACTTTTGGACAAAACAAATCACATTAGATGACATCTCACTGCCAATGAGAGACATCAACAAACTAAAAACAAAACAACAGTTGAACGGGCATGGATGATGAATAATAGCATCTACCAAGACACATCCAAAGAACCTCAGAGTGCAGCTCAGGCAACAAAACACTTTCATTCCTCCTAGGCGTAAATATGAAAAAGCCAGTCTCAGGGCAATTGTCAGGACAACTGCACACCTAAAGAAATAACCCAAAGTATAGAAACTAGGTGACTGGGATTGTAAGCCGGTCTCCCTCCAGTTGAAGGAAGGAGCACGGCCATATCATGGCCGGCCGTTTCCAATACCCAAGAATCATGTAGAAACCATCAAGAGGGAGGTACAGAGACTATGTGACTTAGGGGTACTCAAATGGCAAGACAATTCTGAATGGACCTTGTCAACATTCATAATACCAAAGAAAGACAACACGGTACGGGTTGTCAGAAATTTTAGGGAAGTAAACAAACTTGTAGTGAGAAAACCGCTTCCTATTTCCAAGATTAGCATTGTTCTACAAAAACTAGAAGGCTTTACATATGCCACAGCCCTTGATCTAAACATGGGCTATTACACCATTAGATTGGATCCAGATGTGTCCAAAATATGCACCATTATCTTTCCATGGGGTAAGTACTCTTACCTACGACTGCCAATGGGTGTGGCCTGTTCTCCCAACATCTTCCAAGCTAAGACATCTGAGCTAATGGCAACCCTTGAGTTTGTCCGAACTTACCTTGATGACTTATTATGCATCCGCAAGGGTAGCCTGGACGACCACCTTAATAAACTAAGACAGGTTTTCATCAGGTTGCAAGATGCAGGCTTGACAGTGAATGCACGCAAGTCATCTTTCTGTGTCGTGGAGACAGAATACCTAGGATATGTGTTATCCAGAGATGGTATCAAGCCACAACCAAAGAAGGTACAGGCAATCCTTGCATTAACACCGCCGCAAAATGTTAGACAACTCCGTAGATTTCTGGGCATGGTCCAGTACTACAAAGACATTTGGGCAAGACACAGTGACAGTGACATACTTGCACCATTAAGCAACTTGGTTGGTGAGTGTAGACACACCAAAGTCACAAGGGCTAACAAAACTAAGAAAAACCAGTGGCATTGGGACAGCATCCAATAGCAAGCGTTCGACACTGTAAAGGCAACAATCGCTCACAATGTTACCTTCGCCTACCCTGATTATTCACAGGGCTTTGAGATCTACACAGATAGTTCCAAATTTCAATTGGGCACTGTAATTACTCAAAGCAACAGGCCGCTGGGGTTTTCAGTAGGATGCTGAGTCCAACACAGCAAAGATATAGTGTGACCAAACAAGAAGTACTGGCGATACTAGAAACACTGAAAGAGTTCAAAGGCATGCTTTGGGGACAACAGATTACGGTCTACACTGACCACAAAAATCTAATGCAGGATGCTCTAGGTCTGACCTCTGATCGAGTGTATCGCTGGAGATTACTCTTAGAAGACTATGGCCCCACCATCGTATACATCAAATGCATCCACAATACAGTTGCAGATGACATCTCATGACTGGACTATGGACCCGCCACAAACAACAGGTCAAATGGCATGACTTTCGCACAATGCTGGTGTTACCACAACACAGCATAACATGAAGCATCCCCAACAGACACCATGGGATCCAAGGACCGGGTGTTTGCAAATCAAAATGAAGAGGACTCCATCTATCCACTCACAACCAGAATAGCGGAGGCACAACAAGAAGATTCAAGCCTCGTACACAAAGGCTATTCAACCCAATTGGTTGAAAATACC
>JABMIG010000299.1:165000-167801 GCA_013187285.1 Cyclotella cryptica | reverse complement strand
TAAGACTGGTTTCAGCCACGGCTACTTTTTTTCGGTTGCTAAATATTTTTGGTGACCCTCATTTCTGATGGTTGCTATTGTTTTAGTACCTGACGTCAGATTCGCAGGCACGATTATCATTTTCTGATGTTTTCGGTTACTAAAACACGATCTTAAATAGCTTACCCATAACAGCCCATAACTCTAATCAAAGAACGCGGAAAGTGCGAACTTCATATGTATCACCAATGGAAAACCAACAAATTCTGTCTCACATTCAAAAGGCTCAACCTGCCTACAATCATATTATGTGGGAGGAAGAGGCTACAAGAACGGACACGATATTGGCAAATATTAAATATTAGTCAGTTCAAGAGAGGGCCTTTTGGTTAGTGGCAGAAATAAATGCAGCTTGGAGGATGATTCTATTTTTGACTATATGAATTAGTAAGATACTATTCCCAAGTAGTGGCTTTTGACACAGTACGATGTGGATAAAGATGGAAAGTGAGCATAACAATTAAATGTCGTTTAATGAGCTAATACAATGACAGTTTGTCTCCGGCATAATTTAATAAGTACAATCGACACCCCTTTTTTGTCAACAAACAATTCAAGATCAACTGCACCACACCAAGAAAGGCATCGTGGTCCCAATACCAATTAAGCAGTCTAAAAATTCCCACAAAACCTCCGCTTACATTCGCCGCCACCACCGCCAACAGCACCAAAGGCGCAAATCGAATAAGACTCATCAAGGCGCCCCACGTCGACTCCCGATTGACCAACAACACGTAGCACAGCGAAGGAAAGAATTGCAAGTTGAATGGAGGTGGCGAGGTAGGCGATGCCATATTGGGCCAAGAGGGATTTGGCTGATTCGCCGTCTTGGGATTGGAGGGATTGGAAGAGGCTGGCTTCGAGGCCTTTTTTGTGTTGTTTCTTGGGCAGTGGTGGATTGTTGAGTGGTTTCTTCGCTGGTTTGGAGGGCGGAAGGCGAAGGATGGTTTTATTGGTGCGGTTGGATGGAGTGACGTTCGATGGATGGGTGCAATGGAGATGTCGCTTGACACTGGGGCTCGAACTCGCCCCGACCCCAATGAGAATGATGTAGTGTCATTACCAGACACTAATAGTCACTAACAAACTCGACAACATCCTCGGCCGAGACTAAGACAACCGACAAAGACACCAAAACTTCCTCGACCGACGTCAGAACAGAATCACGATAAAATCGTCAAAAGACAAGCCCGTCGCTCAAGACGTCAAACGGCCAAAATGCACTCACTGCGGAGCCAAATCCTGGAATATACACGGAGATTCCTTCACAGGTTACGTCCTCACCGAAAGTTCGTCGGGGATACAACAGTGTCTCGTGAGGCCCAAGGGATCCACAGCCGCTTGACTTGCGCCCAAGTGTGATGGTTGGGGACGACTGATTGAACAAAAGTGTGGTTGATGGGAGTGACAGGGCGATGCTATTGTTTCTCGTGGGAATCAATACTAGAATCTCGGTAGGCCGATTAAAATGAGTTGGCAAATTTTTGGTGAACGAAAAACGGAACTAGAACCGTTCACCAAAATGACCTCGAAAAAGGAACCGGTCAGAAAAAAAAATTACGTTCACTATTTTTTTTGGGAACTCAACGGAATTCTTACCGTGATTGCGTCGGCGGGTTGGGGGTATAGTTGCTATTTCGCGAAGTCCGGGTCGAAAATAGTCACTTAACCCGAAAATAGTAGCCGTGGCTGAAACCGGTCTAATAGTGAACTATTTCACCATTAGCTGTCCGATTCCTACGTGACTCCTGTAGAAGTCCAATAAAACGTATTTGCCCCCTAGACGTAATTTTGGCTTGGCATCAATAGTATCAAAAAATACTTAAGCCTCATTCATATCAATTTTACAGGTGAAAGCTAGGCAGATCTAATTATTTCAAAAAGTTGCAGTAGACATTTAAGGCTTAGGAATTAGTATTTTTCTAATGGTGAAATATTTCACCGTTAGAAAAAAAAATAGGTAATTATCATTTTTCTAACGGCGAAATAGTTCACCGTTAAAAGGAACTGGGATATTCCCAGTGTCTTGCCTAACTTTCATCTGTGTGATTTTATACGTTTTAACACTAACGGTAGTTTATGTTTTGAGGATAGAATAGGTAATGAGTCAAAATATGCTACTTCATGTATTTGTTAGTGTAAACCAGACCGGGGTTATAGTGATGTGTATCCATGAGCATATCAAGCTGAGTCCAATACTATGCAGTTAGACCTTGCAATTTTTGACAGATTATTCAGCCAGGAGGGGTGATATGCTAACAAATTTCACTAACTAAGACCCGGGTACCAAAACGGACCGCCAATCCAATGGTTCAAAGTAGTTAAGTACCGAGACCGAAATTTTTGCCCACCACCCGTTCTTCCCCGGGGTAGTCGGGTACCCCGAGTATGGTCAAAAGTATACAAATATTTTGACCGGAAAACTTATCTCATTTATCTATTTTCTGCCTATGTACCCTGACGGACCCTGACCAGTTGCCAAACTGACCCCCTTACGGTAGTTGGGTACCTAAAAATTGGCCACAACACGAGCTAGTTAGACCGAAAGTTGACTGACCAACCGCCAATAATGACTCCCAAAGTAGTCGGGTACCGATGTCTTGGTCAAGCTCATGTCGCCCCTCCTATTCAGCCCCATAGACCTTCCGTTGGGCCAAAACCTGAAAAAATGTGATTCCTATTGCATGAGTAGAAGTGAAAAAGCAAAAGTGTGCAAAGACTCTTTTCCCAAGCTCTGGCTCTTGGTCCTCATGATTTCCATT
>JABMIG010000299.1:0-160000 GCA_013187285.1 Cyclotella cryptica | reverse complement strand
ATCCAGTAATACACCCAAAAACTTGTGTAAGCCAACCATGCACTAGTCTTCTGTTGGGTTACAGAAGTGTACGGATGAGTTACTGTCAACTTAATGCCTAATCCACATTGAGCCACTTATAATACATAGGAGAGGAATTGGTACAAAAAACAAGAAAACCAACTTCTAAGTAAGATATTGAATCAATATCAATCTATATAGCCTCTATATTAGTCTCACATAGCTCCTAAAAGGGCCCATGTGTGTAGTAATGGAAGTATATGGATGGGTTACTGGAAGCGTATGGTGTATGGTTGGGTTCGGGTTTAGTACTTGATACCCAAGTGTACAGTTTGACTACAGAAGAGTGTATGGTTGGGCAACAGAGGGTAGGTGTGAGCTATGAGCTATGGTTGACACTCCAATTATTATTTTTACTACAATAATCAAATACAATAAATATATACTAATCTTGTTCAGGACCGCCCCCTCATCCCCGAAGTAATGAGCCTAAAAAGCCACACCCTGCCAAATTTCAGCCTCACACAAAAGTGCTACCAATGGCCAACTACACCAACACTAAGCATTGCTTTTTCCTGACACCAACATCATTCTATTCTAATGTAATAATAGTAATTGATAGCTTTGTAATATGAGAAATAATGAATATAAATAAAAAATATGGCCGGCACTTACAGGCAGCAATTTGGGTGAGTTTCCAAACTCAGTCTGTGGGCTGAGTTGTGACTATGTGGAAGGACCATAAATATATAATTCGAAAAAATTTGATGTAGTGAAAACCTTTTGTAAAGAGGTCAAGTTAATAAAAACACAGAAAATATGACCGCCACTGCCAAGTATTGTTGGCCAGGCAGTGATGCGGGTCTGGATCCCAAACTCAGTCTGTTGACTGAGTTTTGGCAGTTCCCTTGGTAGACTTGTATAGGCATGTAATTGAATTAAAATTTTCAGCATTAGCTAAAAACATCATAAAATGGTTGAGGAAATAAAAACTCACCTTCAAAACATACTTGCCCCTGCCAATTGTTGTTGGCTAGGCAGAGATGTGGGGCTGGATGCCAAACTGAGTCTGTGGGCTGAGTTTTGGTGGGTCTTGTGGTAGGCCTGTAAGAATTCAATTTTTGGGGGATAGCTAAAAATCATGGGTAGAAAAGGGAAAGAAACAAAAAGCTCACACTGAAAATATACCCACTGCTCTCAAGTGTTGTTGGCTAGGTGGTGATGTGGGGTGGGATGCCAAACTGAGTCTGTGGGTTGAGTTTTGGCAGTTCCCATGGTAGGCCTGTAAGTATTCAATTGAATTTTTGATGCCTGGCTGAAAATCATGGGTAAAAGGTGGAAGAAGCAGAAACTAACCCAGAAAATATACCCTGTTGCTGCCAATTGTTGTTGGCTTGGTCAAAATGATAGATGGTGACCTAAGCTGACAAATTTAGAAAAAGGTTTCGGTTGAAAATACATGTGTAGATGTGTTGAGAAAATCAACGTGAAATTATGAGATTATTTGTACTACTAAAGATGATGATGCTCTTGGAGCACGACTGTGTAGAACACATCAGCAAAATTCTTGTTTGTATTGCTTTACTGACCTGGTGTCTAGATCCTACACATCCTGGTACAGTATGTGGTGGTATTTTGGATCTTGTAACTTTCAGCCTTCAAGATTCAAGATACTTGCATACTTCTCCTTTGTAACAAAAGGAAAGCATTTGATGTTATTATTTAAGTAAATAGGATTACTTAAAATAAACACTATTCTTGGCAGTAGATATTTGGCTTGTGTCAGACATGATACCAACTAAGACGGCAGGTATTTAATTGAAAAAAATTGACATGTGCACAGCAAAACATGGGTAAAAACGATGAACAAGCAACAAATGTAGCTTTGTAAAATACCCGCTGCTGCCTACGTTGTTGGCTATGTGGTGAATAGGCCTAGGCATGAGGACTAACTCAGACTGTGGGCTTGGCAGGGCAACACTGTGATTGAAATAAATGGAAGCAGACAGATAAAATAGAAGACAAGAGTACGCCCCCTCTAGAGTTGCTGCTTGTTCAAGCAGTCTGTTGTAGATACTGTACAATACCATACCATACTGTAGACTGCAGATAATATTTTATGTTGTCTTCATATGTTTGATGCAGTTATGTTACTTCTCATAATCATCTTTTGGATACCTTAAAATGATGGAATTTTACTTTTACCCATCTATCAAGTCTTGAATATAAGTTATAACTATGACATTAACCAATACAAATACGCCCTATCAGGGAATGGTGTACTTCTGGAACAGGAATTCTTGAAATTCGAACTCAATTCCTGTTTACGTTGATTGACGATATCCAACAAATGGATTTGTCAATGAAAAATGGGACCAATAAGCTGTCACCGATAAAAGACAAAAAACCTAGAATTGCCACCAAAACTAGACAAAACAGGTGATCTTCTTTGGGGAACTCATGATTCACGAAACATTAGTCGTGAAGTACCAGTGCACCAGTTCACGTGAAAGATTTATTTTTGTGTAAAATAAAGCATGATAAGTGAAATTTTGGCTTAAATAATGTGCAAGACATCTGGCAAGTCACTTGTACACTCTTAAAACTTCCCGTAACCATCATGTCCTGGAGGCTTACAGATGTCTTTGTCTGCAGTATGATTGGTATAAAACTGGTGAAGTATGTAAGATCCTGGTAAGTATGTACTGAATCTTTGCTTTGCTTTAATGTCAAGATTCTGAAGTACTACTTCCTTTTTTCCAGCAAAGCTAGAGTTTAGGAGTACTGATGGGCTACAAATATACTTGGCTTGTTTTGAACAGATGAAGACAATGACCTACAACTCTTCAACAAAAAATCTGATGCACAACAAGGAACTTGTGACCAAATTGAAGTCCTGGTCATAGCAAAAATTACATGAGTTCAAATTCATGCGTTGGGCATCTAATGTTACAAAATCTTCTCAATAAGATATCCTTTGTTGACCACTGATGGGTCTTACCATTCAAGGCCTCTCCTTGAGAACAAGTATGGTGCTGACATCATTCACAAGAAAAGCAACCGCAATACTTTAGCCAATGCACACTCAGATTTCTATAAGGCCCATATCAAGAATGAGGTGAAAAATTGAATGACCAGAGCAAAATACTGGTTCCATTGCACATCACACACAGGACCACCACAACAATCAAAAATATCAAGAGTCCATGAACTTGGTCTTTGCAAATCACAGCAACTAGTCTGTCATCTATCATGCCACACCCTGGCAAAGTGAAGAGACACAACAGAGGCATCATCACATTCAAAAATTAGCAAAGGATGGTATACAAACAGAGACTCATTGAAAATATGTTATGCTAAGCATCTTCCTTCCAATTGAAGATGGCATTTAGCCAGTGCCACAATTGCCTGCAAGTTCCCCGGAAAGCCTAGTCTATGGCATACACAGATCAAAGAAAAGCCGAATTGACTTTTATTTCTCTAATTGGAGAAAAAATACTTTGTTGGGTACACACTGTCAACCCAAGCAAACTGGAGCGAACGAGCTACATGGGAATAAACCTGAAGGTAATGGGGTGTGCAAAACCAAAAACACCTGAGCATACCAATGCACACTCAAGCACCAAATCCAAGTACTGCTATCATCCAATTTTAATGTTCTACCACTAAGATTTGAAAGCTGATTGCTCTTACCAAGTGAACTTGGAAAATCCCTAGTGATAATTCCTTCACAAAGCCAACTTTGAAGGAATCGCGAGCCTCAATTCCTCAGTCTTTGGCATAAAATCATTACAGTATGTACATGAGGTATCATTCTAAGCCACACTTACATAACATTGTGAATATCAAGAGAAAATGATGACACAATAAGCAAAGTGAGAAAAATGAGACATGTTAGCTATCAATTCCAATTCCAAAAAATTCCAGCATACCTATGTTTTCCAAAGTACTCACCCAAGCATTGTTGGAGCAAACACAAGTGATCCAAGTTGGAGAAATATTCTAATTTCAAAAGATTCATATACCCTAAAAACGTCTCAAAGTTACTCTGGACCAATTCTCTTCCATGAAGTTGCTACTGTAATGGTCCACCCAACTTTAAAAAAACGATTCATGCCACAATTCTCTTAGATATACAAAGTACCATCAAGAATTTTCCCAAGATCTTCCCTTATTGAGAAGTAAAACAGTAACATAACTGTGGCAAAGTACCTGTTTAAAATTAAATTGAACCATTATCATTATAATTGACCTTTACAATTGGAATATTTCTACATGGCTTACTTGTGATGAAAGTATATGCCATGTCTGAGGCATGCCATGTGTCCATGATGATGTGTGTAGAAGATTTTGTATGCACAAGTATTGAAATCTTTGCCACATTATAGCTGGCACAGCTATCTACATAAAAAGATAGCACTCTCTTTGTGTACAATAATCAACCATTATATTCCGATATAGTGTTGTGCTCATCTAATGTGACAGCAAGTTCTGAGTAAGGTAAGATAGCTGACTTTATAGGGTTCAATTTATTTTTAACTGGTATCATCTATAATGCTTGTTCTTCAAAACCCTTGGGAGACACTGCATGTGGAAATTATAGGACGTTAGATTGTGTAAGGTAAAGAAAGTTAGAACTTGAATTCATGCATTGACAATGATCATCTCAGCAATAGACTAGCATTGCATCAGAGAGTTGGCCATGGCAGAATAGTATTGCATTCCGTGGTACATGGGGATATAATGGTAAGTGACATTCAACACATGACACATCTACAGCAAGTTATTTCAACCAGTCATCTGGAATGAAAAGTACCTCAATATATAAGAGATGGCTTAGTCAGAACTCATGTTGTTGACAAGTAATTTATAGCAGAGGGAGTGAATTGAAGCCTCTTTTTCAAGGCCTATATGATGTATCTGGCATTAAGCATAATCCAACCAGTGCCAATAACTCACAAGTGAGTGCATCAAGTAATCAAGGTTATGCCCATCACTGCTGAACTAGCAAACACAGCAGCAGCTTTTAACATGTGTAATGCTTAACAGATGCTGCATGAACCAATTAGCGAGCCTTTTAAAGTGCAGCTATGTATGGTTGGGACATGTTGTTTCTTATTGCCTCCCTTGTTGCTGGAATAAAATGGAGACTAAAGGCAACACTAGACTGAATTCAAGATTCTTTGTGATAAGGCCAGTTTTGAACAGTAATGCTTGGATCTTGAACTGTCCAGCAGAATAGGACCAATTCAAAGCACATGTCATGAGATTTCTGCCTCAAGTGCAACATGAAGTGGGGAGGTGGCAAACGGAATGAAGGATCACGTGCCTTTTAGAGGAAGACCAGCAAGAAAAAGGCAATGACACAGCTGCTAAGAGAGCAAAAGCTGCGGAAGAACATAAATGATCTGCTCCTGTTCGCAAAGAAGTATATCAAACTCTGATGAGATTTTTAATCATTTCATCCATTATGAAGGTTTTCGACAACAGTCATAGCAAAATAGCCCAAACTGCTACATCCTCGTCCATTCTCAATCTAATCTTTGACCCTCAACAATTTAATACCCTCACTGATCACAATGCTAAAAAAAAACATTTCCAATAGCTTCATAGGCTCCCCCCTAAATTGTCTTGTCACACACAAACATCATGACTTCTCATCCTCATTCATCATATACTCCTCAATATCAAACCCCGGAATCGGCGGCGTATACATCGGAATAGGCCTCCAACTCGGTGGTCCAACCCAATCATCAATTTTGAGTGCCTCACTCCTCCATCGGCCATACACGCTGCTCTTCTCCGTTTCTCTCCTTGACTTCTCCTTCTCCCCCGCCCCATCGTCCACAAATTCCAACAAACTATCCCCCACCTGTCCCTCCCGTGGAAGCATCTTAATAGCATACTTCTTCATCCGAATCTTGACCGCCAAATCATGATTTAACTCATTATGTCTCTCCCAACATCCAATGACGTAATTCTGTCCAATTTCGTACCTCCGTGCCATTTCCTCCTGACTGGCCGGAGGAGGACCAACGTACGGAGCATCGACGGCCATGACCATGAGACGTTGCATTTTGGTGGCGTGCGCCTCCTTGGCGGCGGTTTGCGACGCGGAGGGGCTTTGGAGGCCTTGTTCCCGCCCTTTGTTGTTTTACCTTGGGTTCGTCGGAGGATTTTGGTTTCGTTTTTGGTGGCGCCGAGAGGGGGAGGGTTGTCGTGATGGATCGGGTGGTGGGGAGGAGGGGGCGTGTTAGGGGATGGAGGGGGCGCATGATGAATGGGGGCGTTTGATGGCACGCGTTGATTATGATTGATGTAGATTGTGAGCGGTTTAGACACAGGGAATGGATGCCTTCCCGTCGGTGATGGCTGTTTGATTGTAAAGTGAGGATTAAAAGGAACTCTCTTGAAGTCTTGTTTTTTGGAACAAAATATTAAATTTAAAAGGGTTAAAGTTAATTTTGGAATGGTTTTTATTTGTCACGGTATAATGTCAAATCGATATTTCTTTGATTTTTCTGCCCAAATAATGATGATGCCAGTTTCCACTTGCATCAGCTTGGCCCAATACATATCGTAGCTGTAATCGTGTGAAAGAAAGTCGGAAAAGCATTACTAGCAGCCGCTGCAAGATTTTTTAGCAGTTGCTTGTAGTTATGTGTGTTGGAATATGTATAGATGTATAGAGGAAGAAGTAGGTAGGTCATAAGGAACGTGCAAGGAGCAGCAGTCAGCAAAAAGGTATGACAGAATTGATGGGGTCACGATGGTGGCAATATCGAGTGGATTGTAAATACGTCACTTTTTCGATTTCCATAATTTGTTCATATCTTTGAGCGGAGTAGTACCGTTTATTGACGTGTTTTAATGTTGTGCAGTGTTGAAAAATGGAATCGTGAATGTTTTGACAAGAAGGGGCAATAGAGTATTATAATGCGTTGAAGGAGGATTAGTAGTTTCGAATCATATAAAATTTTTCGTTTTTTACACACATAATCACTATAGGTTTTCAAATGTTTTTTTGTCTAGCAACAACGCACACAGCGTTTTGTCAGCACAATAATTACTATTGGTGAGTTATCACGTTGACCGCCGTCACATCAACAGAGCCGTCGAGCGCTAAACAGAGTCGCGGAAGTGCAATTTTTTAAGTGCGTTATGTTTTACTTGTCTGTTGCTATTTTGCTTGTGGTGTGGATGTGCCGCGGAGTGTTTTGGTGTTCTGGTGTCGGTGGCGACGCATTCGTTCATCGTCGCCGCAACGTCGCTGCGACTTCGTCTTGTCGTTTCTTCGCTCCGTTGGCCTGGAGATTAGAGTTGTAGAAACTTGCTGTGGTTTGCATTTCTTCTTTTCATTGACTTCAGGAAATATGCTTTCGTTGTTGTTGTTATGAAATGAAGTCTTTATTGATGTGAGCGCATATGCTCTCACCGATGTGAGCGCAAATTCTGTTTGCCGACGGAGGCACTCATGCCTTGAGCCGGGGGGATCAGTTTAATTTTTTGTATCTCAAAGTGTGCTCGTTTTTGGAGACGACATTCTGAGTCGATAAAAGCAGAGAAACAGAAAACACAACAATAAGAGTTGATTTTGGGAGTTGAAGGGACGCAACAATACGAGTACAAGTTGTTGGTATTGTGTTTCGGTTCATTGTTTCTATTTCTTTTTTTTTCAGTGGTTTAGTATTGAATCACCGTTGAGAATATATTGAAGGTTTGATTTTTTGTTAAGTTTTGATTTTTGATTTTTGTGGGTTTCTGCGTTTTGTTCTTTTGGGTGAAAGTTTATGGTAATTGCAGATCTGTGTTAAAACTGCTTTGTGATGAGGATTCTTCTAGAGTCATAATTTGGAGGACATACAAAAATCATGAGGATATATCTGAAATTTTTTCATGATATATTTTTTTGTGTCTCCAGCTTTTTTTACTATTAGAAGGAATGTGGCTTTGTGTTCCCTGTTGAACTGTTAAATATTGTTTGTGAGGAAAATTTTTTTTTTGACGAAGAGTTGCGTTGGTATTGCAATATTTTATTCATTATTTTAATGTCTCATTTCTTTCTTCATGCTTTCTGTGTTTCAGAATTGAAATTCAAATTTTCACTAGGTATGAAGAATTTTTTTTGTTCTGTTTAATCATTTTAAATTGTGGTGGCATTGATATTTTTCCTTTTATTAGTATTCTGATTTTTCCTATAATCACAAGGATGAGGTGAGCACATTACAAAACTGATTCCTTTTTTTCTTCCTTTGAGTGTTGTTATGTACTGTTTGTTGCATTATTTTTAAAACTGACATGTCACCGTTTTCTCATTTCATCTTATTTGTGTAATGCTGCAGCAATAATATGAATTCAGACACAGAAAGCAAAAACGAATCTGCAGTAGATGTTGCAGGAAAAAAACATACCACTTCTGATGTGCAGCCTACTAGCATCGGTGAAATGAACACTGTGATTGTATGTATCTGTTTTTTCTTGATTTTTGTTATTTCTTTTATTCCTTGCATTTTACCATTTCTCTATTTTTTCATAAGACTGCCCCAACCGATGGAACTCCAGCTACTGTTGAACGCCCTTCGGATGACGAAATTACTGTGAGTTATAGGATTATTTTTTTTGGATAATTTTTCTTTTTTTACTCACAATCAGATTATGTCAGACTTGGAGAAAGGTCAATTCATTCTTTTTTGGATCAAACACTGACAATATACAGAGTCGTAGTTTGAATGTGGATCCGGCCTTTACTCAGAGTGTGTCAGAAATGACAAGCAATTACTCAAACATCAATTCCACTTTGCAATCTTTGGTGACAGCCAGCCAGGAGTTGATTGTGGCGAGCAAGGACATAGCTCAGTGGCACAAGATGATGGCAGAGACAAACAGCAAGTTGGTTGTATCGAACAATAAACAATGTGAAGTTATGCAGCAGGGCTTTGACAAGATAGTGGAGTGTGTTACTCGGGGAAATACTGTTGTTCCTTCTGTGGGCGTGTCCATGGGGACGCTGGCTTCTGGTGGTGACAATGAGGACAGTCTGTTGGACGATGTTCATGATGGATCGATGGGGGTTCACATTATCCGCGGCGATAAAACTCAAACAGAAGTCAATCTCCCACTTCTTTCTAAATTGTTCAAAGAACTTGGTGGTGCTAACCGAAAAACAGAAGATAAGAACACTCCAATTTCGCTGTTTAATTTTCTGCTTGTCGCGGCATGGACAATGTTGTCAAAAAGCGAGCAGACGCTTGTTTTCCCTTTTGCTTTGGATTGGTCTTCTGACGGAGATGGTTTGGACTATGTAAAAAACTGGTTGAGTACCCTTCAGCGTTGGGATAATGGGCATAGCTTTTCCAGGAAAATTGGGATTGCTTTAGTGTTGGTGGATTTGAAGCCGTGCTTGGCAATTTTTTTCAAAGATTATGAGTACTTCGCTAACACTTTCAAGCCAAAACTGACATTTGTGTTGCCGGAGAGCTTGAAGAACAGTGTTTTGCCAATAGAGGAGCTCATTCAGATGTTTGAGAAAGTTTTTAGAATGGAAGAAGAGAAAAAAGTCCTTAAGACAGTATCAAAGAAGTTGTTCCCAGGAGAAGATTCGTTTGCTGACAAGCAGGCTCAAATAGTACCTGGGCTATCATTACAAAATTTTCTGTTGGGCTTTTCTGCAGAGAAGTGGTCGAAAACAAAGAATGATTTTTCTCAATCTGTTTACTGGTTGGTCAATGCGTTCTGTTCTGGCTCCACGGAGGAGGGTGATTCAGAAGATTTGTTTCGTGAAATGAAAACAATACTTTTTTCAGCTCAGCAGAATAGGGACATGTTTGGCTTTAGGCGTGCTGTCTGTGAGGCTGTGTATGACTGTGTTATATATCTGGTGAAGAAGGACGTGGCAAAGGTCCGAAATGACAGCAAAGGCCTTCCGTTCAATTCGAAGTTTCCACTGATCAAGTAATCTCTGAGTTGGAGAAGCTGAAAGAATGTCCTGTATCTGATGGTGAGTTGTACTATTAAATTTGTTTTTTCAATTTTTTTTGTCACTCATTCAATGTCATGTCACAGAATCGAAAACTAAAAAGAAAAGCGACCAGGATGGTTCCATCAGCACTGCAGGAAAGAAACGGAAATATTCAATTCAGAAAGGAAATATTCAGAAAGGAAAACAACAATTGAGTAAGTCCAAAAGCACAAGAACAATGTAGCTGGAGATGAAAAGTAATCCTCACTGTTTGGTATGTTTACAAGTTCCTCTGGAGATGTCGAAGAAGTGCTGTGATGATAGAGGATTGGAAGCTGATGGTGAGAGGGCATTTTTTTAATGTTCTAAGTTAAACAGATCTGTTATTCACAACTTTCTTTTTTTATTTTCTGTAGTGCTGCAGACTTGTTTGTTCATCGGAATGTGCTTTCGAAGGATCTCAAGAAACTATCAAAATCTTTTCGTCGTGATTTCAAAAGAATAAAGTTTTGTCAAGAAACGTATCCCTACATTCATGTCCTTACAGCTTCAACTGGCACCAATGCAGCCAACTACCCTGAAAAAGAACAATGCGTTGTAGGGAGACATGCCATTTTCTCCAGAGGACGAAGGGGAAGGAGTTTACTCTGGGCCCTCGACTATTGTGATCTTTATCGAGAAACTTCATTGTACCAGGTGAGGTGTTTTGGAAATGAATTTTCTTTGAAAACTTTTCGATGAACTTATTCTTTTTTCTCTTCACAGATTTGCATTGATCCTATCAGATTATTTGAAGGTGGTCTTAAGTTTGAGTATGCAGAACTCGATTATCTCTTCACGAAAATTTTTGTTGCTATGGCCAAGTCGAATAAGTTAATCTTGGGAGAAATGTCTGATTATCGTGTTCGGGATGACATCAATCACTTCTTTGATGGGAAGAGATTCCCTGTCTGCCAGAATTCGACAAGATCTGCTAGCATTTTTCTCCCCTGCAGCAATTCAGTAATGGCATGTCTGCTTTGGAACCACAAACAATTGTCCAAGTACTTTGCAATTTACCCTCTTCAGGCTTGTCGAATGGGAAACAATATACTTTATAATGTGACATTGCGGTTGTTTGTAGAAGAGAAAATCATTACCCATGACTTGAATTTTGATAATTTGACAAAATCATCAGTGTGGAATGCAATAAATAGCAATCGGCTTGAAGACTTGCGAGGTGTTCATCGTGCGAACTTGAATCTTCTTGATTCAGTTTATGGCTTAACAAATATTGACTACGTTTGTTTGAAGGTTTTGGGCAGTCATCATCCTCAGTGTGAAATTGACAACATGGATGCATTTGGTTTGAATATTGGAGGGTTTTTCTGTCCTGTTGACGATGATAGTTCTGGTCATGTTGGTTTTGTGTTCGAGCCAGATAAAGAAACATCATCTGATGATGATAAAAAACATATGATTCCATACAATCCAAAACCAAGGAAGAAATCAGGTGAGTTTCCACATCTTTGATTTTTTGTCATCTTGAAGGTAAAAAGAAATCAACCAATTGTTTTTCTCTCCTGCAGTGGACAGTGACCCAGAAAGGGAGGACGAGGGGGAATCTCTACCTGATTCGTCAAATGAATTCAGTGGCAGCGAGGAGTTTTCAGTAGAAGGTGAAAAATCAGAGGAAGATGAAGGTTTGGACAGTGACAAGGATGACAGCTCGGTTGAACTTGACAACAGTGACGTCAGCAGTGTAGGAAGTAGTGTGTTGGATGATAAGAGCAAGGAAAAGGAAGAAATCATTTTGAGCAGTGGTGGAAGTACCCCTTCAGATGCATTTGCTGATTTGGGAAGGAAAAGTCGGAGGAAACCATTGCCTTCCGATTCTGATTCCGATGAAAGTGTTTCAAGTCTTGAATCAGATGGAATAATCCCTGTCCAAAATCCTCTTGGTGTAGCAAATGATGTGGTTGATGATGATGTCGTACATTTGGAGAGAATCAGCCCAGATCTTGGTATGTAGTTTAAGACGAATCTGATTTATGTTATGGTGTGAAATTTTAAACTTTTTTCTAGATTGTCTGTCGTGTCACAATTCTTGTTTTCAGTATTACGAGACCACTATGTTAAATGCTGATGAGAAGAAGATCTGCAAGTTTATTGCAAACCAAAGGAATAAGAATGGTTTTGCCTTACTAGATTCAAGCAGAAAAGAATTTTCAATGCCCAGAACAATAACGGAGAAAATTTCAAAACTTGCAGACGAATATCTCTACAATGCAAAAA
Source organism: Cyclotella cryptica (assembly GCA_013187285.1). Lineage (NCBI taxonomy): Eukaryota > Bacillariophyta > Thalassiosirophyceae > Thalassiosirales > Thalassiosiraceae > Cyclotella > Cyclotella cryptica. The sequence goes on along the minus strand of JABMIG010000299.1, from coordinate 147,768 downwards.
TGTTTGAAAAGAAATGGGCAACTATTGATGACATTCATGCACCCATACTTAAAAATGAGGAACTCAATGGTGAAGAATCAAATGTCTTATATGGTGAACTCTTAGAAGGAAGATTTCAAGGCTGTCAACATTGCAATAATGTTCATTTGGGATTATGGAGTTGCAATATTGGAATTAGAAATACTTCTGATGTGGAAGTTCTGACATTGATGAGCAAAGACTTGGATAATACATTATTTCCATCATTTGAAGATGATAGAAGAAGTTTAGTCAAGAGAATAGGGAAATGTAAATATTTGGATGATATTGTCATCTACAATCCACAACATTCAAGTTTGAATGAATCTATCAAATCTAAGCAACCAAAACGACGATCAGAAGGAATTGTTAAGCAATCAATTCACTTGTATGAGGGTAGCGATGGGGAAGGTCGAGGAAAGAGAATTATAACTCTACCAAATTATACATCGTATGGTAGACACCAAGATAATTGGCACGGAAGACCCATGAAATATTCAACATTTATTGCTGGGCTCATTTGTTGAGAACATGTTGGAACTATTTGACAGAAGTATCGAGAAAAAGTCCACCAACACATTGTCAGATGTTATTTTACTATGGTGCCCTGAAATCAAAAATGGGCCATCACAGAGACAATTTTAATTCTCAATTTATCAAGAATATTTTATCTGACAAAGAAACGGTTTTGGATGGGCATCCTTCAGGAGGTGGCAAAAACTCTCAGATAGTTGGTTCCAATGTATTAGTTTTGACGATAGGCAATCAGCCAATGACATTTCAATTCAAGTTCCCACGTCCTGATAACTTAAAGGGTAACAGAAAGACATATATTACTTCACCAAAACATCAATTCACTTGTGGGAACATGACCATTTCTGTTCTTGATCCAATTGATGATATCATGATGACACATGGTGCAAGATTTGAACACAACAATAAAGTCCATATGAATTGCTGGTACAGAGTAGGATATTGTTTCAGGTGGCTACAATCATACAAAGACTTTTACGAAGATTCTTGTACATTGAGGTTGGACTCATCTGCAGTAGGTAGGAAGAGATGTGGAAAAATACCGAATCGTGATATATATAGTTAGCAGAAATTTCTAATAAATTTTTCTCATTTTTCATGATAATTATTTTCACATGTCGAAATTGCGTAAACATTTAATTCTTTTTCTGATTTAATCGTTTTTTCCAAAATGAAGAAAACTTGTATTATTTACTCAAAACTCAATTGCAAAATAGTGTTTAAAAATGTTGATCAGAAATTTTTAAACAAGAATTTCGGTATGTTGTGTTCAATGTTGTACTGCCAATAAAAAATTGATCATAATTTTCAAACTTTAAATTATAGTGTCTTTTAGTGAGTAAAGCACGATGTTTAACAGAGAGCGTAAGTCAATTTTAAATAGTCATATTTATCATTTAATTTATAATTGATACTTAATCTTCTTTATTGTATATTTGTTATGGGATAAAAAGTTGGAATATGTTTTCTACAAAGAATATCACTCCATTCAAGCATTTTTCGGCTCAACCTTTTTATCACAGCAGAAAATTACTGTCAAAATATTTTTGTTTATCGTTAGTTGATGTATGCTGTATGATATGTTCATTATTGTATATTACTTCTGACAGCAAAAGAATTTATTAAATTTTTTATATACAAAAATCCACAACCCACTTAATAATTTTTTCGACTTAATGGAGGTCTCACAGTAGAAAAACAAGGACGAAATATTTTGTTTCATCATTTCATACAAACGTGATACCTCATATCAATTTTTCCATTTTTTTGATAAATACTACATAATCTATATGATATTTCCTTTATCATATATTTACCTTCTGACAAAAGAACTTTATTTTTTTTATAAACAATTAACAATCAAATCAATAGGTAATCCGCTAAACTCATTTCACACAGCAGAAAAACATTTTGGAAATATTTTGTTCTATGCTTTCCTTTAAAGGTGATACCACATATTTATAAAGCCAAAAAGTAGAAAATTAATTCCATCTGCAATGATGTCCTTGGTGCTTTTTATTCTCTAAAAAATATCATGTTCTCTATATGATGCGAAATATTAATAAATTATTTTTGGAAAAAAATTTCAAACTTTCATTTTCAATGTCTTTTAGTGAGTTAAGCATTATGTAAATCGGAAAGTAAAGATAGGCGACTGCATTTTTTATAACACACAGCGTCCCAAGACAACATCCAAAGACAAAGGCTTTTTATTTCGGCAGTATGGTTGTAGAAACAAGCATTACTCTTCATCACTATAATGGGAGATGTGACAACCATCTACTTCAATATAGCTCCAATAGGAACGTTTTGTGCTGATGATGTTGCCGGATTTTCCAAATATGATATAATATGGCTATAGACAAACTGACTGTTTTCAATAGGAAAAAGTTGATCTTATTCTGCAATGTCAATCTCGAATAATTTATCGGTTCATAATATTCTGTTCAGTATGTTCTACTCAGGCAAAGTGTGATTCTTTCAAAAAAAATTATGTTCTTCTAATTATTTTTTGTTACCGTTTAATTTAAAAATTTCGTTTGATCGTTTAATATAAAAATGATACATTCAAAAAGTTATCCGTTCAAGTCAGTCCGTAGCTCAGAACTGCTTTTCTGAAATATTTAGTTTTGTCATTAAATTCGAATACGATATGTGAAAATATTTTCACCCTTCAAATTATTCTAAGTATTAGATAACTTTTTATTTGAAAATTTTCATATGTGACGGTAAATCTACAATAAGGTATGTAGGGATCCTTTTCATAATAAATACCTTTTCTACACATCCTCTGAATTTTTGAATCTTCTAGATATCAGAAATATTGTTTTTCATTTTTGCTAAAATAGGCGAGAAACTTTCTCGTTTCTGTGTGTGAAAAATTTTCAAAATATTTGGGGAAGACGTTGAACTCTCAGATGTTGATTTCACTAATTCTCATTGAATCAGCTTCATTACAATCAACCGTAGGAATGACAATTTCTTTTCCTTGGTTGGCATACATTCGAACTCTGAAATTACACTCATCGTCTGGAGTAACAGTGAAAAAAATACTATGAGGACCGAAGTAGTCACTGAGTGCATAAACTTTTTTCTGGCTTCCTTGGCAGCTTCCGCTGTGTGTCCAAGAATTTTGCATGATGTTGTAACAGATTTCAAAAATGATGCTGCTGGAGTGTTTAAATCAAGCGGTTCATTGTTTTGTTCTCTTCTGTTCAGCTCTGTAGCAGCTTTGTGAACATCACCAACAGACAGCTGTGAAATCCTTTTCTCCCAACGCCTGTCCTTGATAGTTTGATCTGCATTTTATCAATCCTGTGGTATACGATGCATTTCGGCACATCAGATGGTAACACACCAAAATGAAATCAGGCCTCATGAACTGATTCAAGGAAAGCCTCATATAATGCTTAAGACATGCTTCATTGGAAACTTCCACCTTTCTCTTTTTACCCAAATTCGGACATCCTGATCCAAATGGAAATTGGATGGGAAAAGCATCTTCTAAATTGATTTCATGGCCTCGCAAATAATTCCCACCATACATCAGCATAGTTGGTGCAGTTGACTCGAGCACAGCTTGGACAAAATCCTCGGTGCTATCAAAAACCGAATTGTCTGTATTTGGATTTTGTGACTCACTTGAAAAGTAATACGTCTTGCCTTGAATCTGACATTCTAATTCTGGGGCAACCGGATCAGAAGTATTGTTTTCATTGTCATCATCTTGCAGTATAATGACAGGATTCGGACATTCATCTGGAGGCACCACATCACTGTATCCCTTGTGGCCGGATTTCTTGATGAACCATGTTAAAAGATCCATAAAAAGGTCCGTGTCCAATTCAGCTTGCCTTCTCACAACATTTTTCTGAGCTGGTGTCATTCTACCACACAATACCACATAAATGTTTTTCCCACCAGTAGAGCTCCTGTACTTATGCAGTGCACCTCCAACATGAGACTGATCAACGCTGAACATCGAAAAATGCCCTTTCAAAGATTTTTGACTCCCGCCAGTATATGCATGAACATATCCAAATGGCCTCACTGGACTGATTGAAGCACAAAGAAGATCATACAAATCAATTTCGGCATTAATGCTTCGATTTTTGATATTGCCATTTTTGTCTTGAAATTTTATGATATCAGGAATATGACCTATTGCGAATCCATTGGCGATTGAAAATTTTGGCGGTTTGTCTTGATCCTTATTTCTCGAACAATTTATGCTCCCGTAGCACATCTCACAACACTCATACCCTTTCTGATCTACACGAGCCCTGGGAGAAAGTAACAAATGCTTCAAATCACAATCCTCAACTTGGTACTGTTTCACCAATTCTGGATTCATCGACACACCATCATAGTACTCCTCATAACTAGACACAGCTAATTTTGATGAATTCTCCAACAAGGTTTTTTTCTCAATGAATTTGATATCTTCCAATCCAATGATGAGACGGTCACAAACAACACATACATGTGCACGGTGCCTATTGATATCACCATCCACAGCTGTTGACAGGCAAACTTCTCTCTGATTTTCTGGATCATTTTTTCCATCTCCGACTCGTTCAACTCTCTTGGCAGGATATTTTCGTTGTGCGGTGTGTTCTCTTGATTGTTTGTGGGAGTGGATGAATTTTCAGTCTCAGAGCAAGAAAAGGAACATTCCTGTCCAGAGGTATTGCTGCATTGGTAACTTTCCCCTTTCTTCTCATTGATCTTTGTTGCATTGGCTTTGTAGCGATTATTTCTTTTGTTGCAAATATGAACATGGTTGATTTCATAATTAGCCTTTCTCTTGTGACACATGTACTCTTTGTTGGTTTCATATTGAACCCTTTTCTTTTCACAGATAGAATCAGCATTACTTTCATAGTACATTTTCCGTTGCGTACTAATCGAATTTGTGTTCATTTTATACTTGGCACGTCTCATCTCAAGAATGGGTTGTCTATGACTTTTGTAATAAGTGTTGTTTTTCGCAGAGCTTTGCATCTTCCTCTTTTGTTTGTATCTTTCATTTCTTCTTTTCTTATCAATTTTTGTTTTCATCACTCTGGCTTCTATGCTAAGCCTTTTTGCTTCTTCGTACGAAGGATCTACAATATTCATAAAAATAACGTGCAGCATAAGCTAATGAAATCGAAGTTACAAAAAGAGAATGTGATATGTCCTCACTTTCATTGCAGTTAATGGATAATGCTTGTGACGGGCTATGATGTGACATTTTAAGAAGTAATGACGACGATTGAACTATTTTGAATTTGGAGTGCCTTTGTGTCAAGTTTGCTGTATTATGAGATGGACAAAACGTTCAATCACCTCATCAGTATTTCAAGTGTTCAGTGATGCTTTTGTGTTGAATATAATATAAAGTAAAGTGAATTTTTTTGGCGTCTGTTGGAATGCTTTTGGCAATATGGCTGAAAATGTATGTAAAACAATTCCATTGAATGTATATTTTTTGGTGACGTCTCAATGTACTATGGTGAGATGAAAAATATTTTTGGTGATCGCTGTCATGTGATTTATGCCTTATTTTGCAAGAGTAGATAGAGAGCCTTCTGCATGGAAAATATTCCGCCGACAATAGCGCGATGCATTTAGTGCCGCCATTAAAGATGTTAAATATCTAAGTAACGAACTTCTGTTGAACATAATTTTTGGTGATGTAATTTTTGGTGATGCGTTAACATACCATACTAACTTAACATAGAATCTCTGTCATGTTACTTATGCCTTATTTTGCAAAAGTAGATAGAGGCTTCTGCATGGAAAATATTCTGCCAACAATAGCGCAATTCATTTACAACCGCCATTAAAGATGTTACATATCTAAGTAACGCACTTCCATTGAACCTAATTTTTGGTCATACGTTTAACATACCATACTAACGTAACATAGAAAATATTTTTGGTGACCCCAACAATTTTTGGCATCACATATCAAAAGCAATTCCATTAAACGTATATTTTTTGGTGACGTCTCAATGTACTACGGTAAGATGAAATTTTTTTGGTGATGGCTGTCATGTCATTTATGCCTTATTTTGCAAAATTAGATAGAGAGGCTTCTGCATGGAAAATGTTCTGCCAACAATAGTGCGATGCATTTAGATGTTAAAAATATCTAAGTACTATAACGCACTTCCGTCGAACATAAATTTTGGTGATGCGTTTAGCGTACAATACAATACTCACTGCTAAGGACTTTAGGGAATGTATGTACGCAAGTACTCATACACCTACAACGCACTTCCGTCGAACATAAATTTTGGTGATGCGTTTAGCAAACAATACCATACTCACTGCTAAGTACTATAACGCACTTCCGTTGAACATAATTTTTGGTGATGCGTTTATCATACAATACACCATACTAACGTAACATAGAAAATATTTTTGGTGACCCCAACAATTTTTGGCCATGTTTCAAATTGCTTGTAGATATAATTTCAGAGGTAATCATATATCAACAGTTATTGCATACCTATGCAACTGAACGAAAAAACTTAGGCGTTTACGGGTATGTACATTAGTGTATATATGAAGTAAACTATAAAGTTATAAAGTGAAAAAAGCGTCTACTGAAGAAAGAGAAGAACAAAATCCTGCTCAATGGTAAACTAAGATTTTTTAAGAAGAAATCTTGATTGAATGAAAGAACCAGATATAAGCAAATCATGTCTAAGACTTTCACGGCAGGCAGCAGAGACTTCCACACAAGTAATGTTCCAGTCAAACTGTGCATGCAGCAGTTTGAATTAGTCAAACGTCGATGCTCATTATTCAAACACAACTTGTCCTATCGTTTTCCAGTATGAGAGAAATTGATTGTTGCATGATTTGGTATCATCCAGTGGCACATTTAAGAGGTGGTGTCTATTAGGTGTCTTTTCTTGTTCCATCTTTGCCATCCGGCCATGTAGGAAATATTTGTTCCGATTCCATGATAAGTTACATTTAATGTTGATGTTCTGAAGTCTTCGCCCTGAACATACAAACACAGAATCGATACTTCAGTTTGAAGTCCATCATAAACAGAAATGTCTATTTCGTGCTGTTGAAATTGTCATTGTGGCTTCCCATTGCATCCCACCTTCTCAAAAAAGTTTAAGTAGGTCACTGTAGTGATGGCGTAGGAAAGAACTTTGTTTTGTCTTGCTTACAATAATGAAGAGGAATGTGCCATCAAAGATTAGATGACTGAATGTTGTATTGGGCACCTTTCATTATACATCACATAAAGAGGTGGAATCTGATCACACTGCCAGTCGAACTTACTCCCCGAGTACCAAAAAAAGTCAATTTTTGGTAACATTATCGTTGGATCACATTCAACATTTTCTGTATCACGCACCTTGACCTCAAATGCAGTCAGCTACCATAAACATTGGTTTATAAGAAGTAGAAAATGTAAAAAGATACTATTTCATACAATAATTAGATCTTGCAATTACTTTTCATAGGACAAACTTTAGTCTATTGTGCGACACACGAAGGCCTTCAGAAGAAGGTATGGTTTCTGGAGTATCTTATCCGTTAGTCCATAATTGCTTAGTTTTCTAAATAAAGAAGGGTGGTTTTTATAATGTGATAGTTCTTATAAACCGATTTTTACTATAGATACTCTATTGCCAACCTAGACAATGCCCCTCTAGAATCAATGGTGAAAGTATGTAATGATTACATATTAAACAATAGCACTAAGTCCTGTTGGATTGTATAATCAAATAGATTGTTAGTCGGAAAGGAAGAATAGCAACTCCAAAGCAGAACGATTGCATCCAAACCCTTTGGTGGCCCAATTGTGGACGTGATGAAGGAGTTGAGGCAGAGCGCTGTCGAAGTCGAGCCGTCCCAAGCAGGTCCACGTGAGTTCACCGAAAGTTCACCGAGGTGAAGAAGAGAGGGCCACAAGCCAACAAGTTTCGTGCAAAAAGTGGTCGAAGATGACTGATAACCTCTACGTTCTAAAATTGATATTTCATTGGATACCAAAATAATACAACATACTCAAGTCGAGGGTTGAAGTTACATCTTATGGAATGATTTATTTTTTCAAGGTAAAATGTCAAATCAATTTTTCTGCCCAACTGAAGATGCAAGTTTCCACTTGCATCAGCTTGGCCCAATACATATTGTAGGTAGCTGCAATCTGCTGTAATAGTGTAAAAGAAAGTTGGAAAAGCATTGAATGAAAGAACCAGATAAGCAAATCATGTCTAAGATTTTCACGACAGGCAACAGAGTTTTGACACAAGTAATGTTCCAGTCAAACTGTGCATCCAGCAGGTTGAATTAGTCAAACATCGATGCTCATTATTCAAACATAATGACATATCAACGAAATTTTTTTGCCTTGCTGGAATGTGCCATCAAACTTTAGATAACATGTTGTATTGGGCACTTTTCATTATACATCACATATAGCTGTGGAATCTCATAATATCAGTCAAACTTACGCTCTGTGTAACGATAAACAAAGCAATTTTTGTAGCATTTGACTTCGGCCGGACCACATTTAACACTCTGAGTTTCTGTATCACACCTTGACTTAAAATGTAGTCAGCTAGATTCACCATTGCCAACAAAGACAATGCCCGTAGAATCAATGGCGTAAGTACGTAATGATTACAGAGCAAACATAGCACTAAGTCCTACTGCATTGTATAATTAAATAGATTGTTAGTCGGCAAGGAAGCATAGCAACTCCAAAGCAGAACGATTGCATCCAAACCCTTTGGTGGCCCCACCAATGATCAAAATATACTGAGAGCATCATCGCACAATGTAATGAGACTAATCAATCATCATTATCTTGGTACTCATAGATGATCTGACTAGGAGACCTTGGCGACATTGGACCGGAACTGATCCTATCATGACGAACAGGAGCTGAACGATTGGGTGTTCTCGGAGAGCGATGGTATTGATTGTATTGCATGTTCGACGCTCCTGGTGTCGGCGAAGAAGCCCCACTCAAGTAACTACTGGCTCCGCTTTCACTCCTCCCAAATGATCCAGCCAAACTACTACCGACACACGGACTGGACCCCAAATATCCCGACTGACTGCTCCCATCACCACAGCCGGCATCCCAACTGCCCATACCCCGCTCACTTCCCCAACTCATACTCCTAACTCGCCACTTATCGCCCCTTTCGCCTGCCGGTCGATCGACTTGGTACCCATCGGCCTCTTCCAAATGCAGATTAATTTTTTCAATGATAAACTTGCCCTCCTTGTACTTTTGACTCGGTTCGTAGGCCTTGGCATAGGTCCATCCTATGAGGGTTTGGCATCGTTTGCACGAGATGTCGCAGACGGTGTGCAGTCCTGTGATTAGGAAGCGGTCTTCGGGAGGAGAGAGGGTTATGTTTACGCATTGATCGAAGAGGTACGCTCGTCCTGTTTACATTTCATTCGAGGTTTCATAGATAAGAGTGAGTTAGAGATGTACAACGGACGGAGGACGAAGTGAGGAAGAGAAAGCAAAATCCACGATAGAATGAAGTCATAGGATTGGATCACGGCTACAGTAAACTTATAAATCAACATCGCATCAAACAAACGCCAACATCTTGTGCTCCACTATCACTCACCCTTCCTCCCGTGAAAACTCTTGGAAATAATGTCGTCATGACTCGTCAAGTGAGTCCGACACTGACCACACGTATAGACCTGAGGTCCATCTAAATACACCATGGAGTCGTTCTCAAGTTGCGCCCTTTTCGATAGAGCCAAAGTCGCCTCGTGTCGGTTCGTCGTTGCGAAGGAAGGAGACGAGCGTTGTACTTTCGAATGCGCGCTGATCGTTGATGTTTTCGAGCGGAGGCTGCTGCTGCCGGAGCTGGTGCCTTCCGAAAAGACGGGAAGGGGAGGCGGAGACGATGTCATTTGGCTCGACATGCCTCGGGGCGAGGACGACGAGGAAGAGGTCCGGAATGGAGAGCGGTTGTGACGAGAGTGAGCTGCCATGATAGGAATTGTGATCTACCTAGGTATTGTATTATCGTGCTGGGGCGTTTCGACTGGTGAGCTGGTAGAGAAGGATCGTTGGTGTTCCTATGCATCGACGAGCAACGGGGTCTGCAATTGTTCTTTTCTGACAGTCGCTCGACTGCTCCTCCTATCACGACATCCTATCAGCATCTATCAGCATCCTATCATCCTATCATCACAACATCACGTGAAAATACAATACACACAATAAAATCTAAAAAATCATTTGACTTGAAGAGAAGTTGTCACGATTTTGATAAGTGGCCAAAATTGTCCATACCTGTCGAGTTTCAACAAACCTCATGGCTCTTAATTGTAATTTCTCAAAAAGAAAGGTACTCCTGAACCGTTTTGACTCGAGATCTACTCTCTACCTACAGGAGATGTATCGTACGGGAGAAATAAAAAATTTACCTATATTGTACGGGTCAGAATGGACTTTGAACCACGTGATGTCAGATATCTTTGACCACTCGTGTGACATGAATATGCAATCCCTGGCACCCAGCCAAGATTGCAAAACCCTTTGGGACTATCTCAAGGGCTTAAGTCCAGCTCTACAGGTCCTCAGATTCGACGGAAGGCAGCTGCAATTGCACTGCCATAACAAGCCAAAAATGACGAAATGGTTCAAAGTCCATCCGTAGAAACTGGTATGTTTTCTAAGACGTACGGTCAGACTATCTGACAATTCGTGTCCATGAATTATGAGGTCTACGCGTACATTCGTACGTGGGAATAGTAAATCCAGTCGTTCGTGGTTCAAAGTCCATCACGTTGTTCAAAGTCAATTCTAACTCGTACCGTAGTTTGTTAGCACCCATAGAACTGCGGGCAATACACATAGGCCATTCACCCGCGACCGGGCTAATGGACCAGGGGCTAATTTTTTGATTTAGGCCATTCACCATCGACTGGGTTATCTGCTGGGGTAAACGCATTTTTTGAGCTCATAACCAATATATAACCCGTTTTGCGTTGTGCCATCGACTGGGTGGTCGACTCCGATGGGTTAAAAACAATAACCCACTGTTGTAAATTGAAATCTCCTGGGGTTTTGAGGCCCTTTTCCCCCTGGCCATTTCTCCCGGGGTTTAATTTTCACAGCCACACATTTCATTCCCGCCATATCTTTTGACTTGTTCTTCCTGTCAGAACTCTGCATTCTCTCCCACATCGATGCGTGGCCTTCTCCTTCCCCATTGTTCTGATCTCATCGCGTCACGACATCATCATCATGTCAAACGCATATGCCCGCAACAAAAGAAGTTCTACGACCTCAACGTCCCTCTCACAGCATCATCTGCCGCATCTCCCTCCTCGAAATCATGGACACGCAAACAGCTCGCCCATATCTATCAAACTCGACTCCATCAATTGGGATACTCGAGCAAACCGTTTTGTCATACGGCGTACGGCCGTGTTGATGCAAAGAAAGACGATGCCGATGCGGTGCTTCCGAGGAGAGATCTCATCTCTGATTCGCTGAGCAAGAGTGAAGCAGCGAGTACGAAAAGTCCCGGAAAACGGAAGAAAGACAAAAAAAGCTGTTTGTTTGGTCACAAAAACGCCCTGGGCATGAGTATCTACCGAAGAATCAACATTGCTCTAGAGGAAGTCAGTGATGTTTCACGGCTATTGCTCCTGTCGCAGTCAGCGTCTTCCGGCAATCAATCGACACTATCTCTTGACAAAATGTTGCAAAAGTATGATATCGTATCATTATATCCTATTAATGAACCTAGCTCAATCAAGGCCGTCCCATCGCTCCCTCATCGCACCCCTCGATCAACAATAATTATTTTGTGCGACTTCCTCGCAGTCATGCCGCCTGCACTATTCAAATCAACATTTCTCGAAGCACCGAACGATTATCACCGCCATCCAAACTCACAAAGTCGCTCGTCCTCCCAACGGTGTTCCCCCGTCAAAAAATGTGTATGCATTTGGCATCGCAACGACTCTGCGAATTCAAAAAGAGGTTCTTCCAAAAAATGTCATCCGCCAAATAACATACTTCGATGCACATGCCACATAGTTGGTAGGAAGAGAGTGCTGACACAACAGAATACGAATCGGAGAAAATACAAATACGCACAATGTGGTCCCCAACAACGACGATGCAATTTATGGCAACAACAGTGACTATTCGGAAGAATCTCTAGGATCCAGTGACACTTATGGTGGCTCTCCGTATGGAGACTATGGTGTGTATACTGCTGTCGTGTCTTGCTTGCCACAGTATCCTGCATTTGCAAGGTGATGTACAACCTGTATCATTGTTGATTGGGAGATATTCCTCAGGTGGTCTTCGCTTTGGATTTTGAAGATGACTATGAGCTGACCGATGAGGATTTGGAAAGGATGAAATTAAGACCTGGGATTGAGAGGGCGCTGGATGTGGAACAAAGAAAAGCATTGAGGAAGGTGGGAATTGAAATGAAAAGGATAAAGGTCGTTAAGGGCACAACAAAGGAGAGAAAGAACGAGGGACTCTCACGTGACAGCAGCCGGGTGTAACATTATTTATCCATGAGTGGGGTTTGGGCTTAATTTATAGTACGACTTTTCTTAACTTGTCATCTCACAAAAATCTATTTAACTACTTTTAATCCAACTATTATCATTTTGAGATCCACCCTTTCTTTCCTCTTGACTAGCTGATTTCAACCTCATCACTTTCACATTTAGGCACGTCAAGATCTGCTTGATCCATTACAGAAGGGGGTGTTTCCATTGTTGTCTCCTCCTTCACTTTAGGTACATCATTGCTCTGTGGTTCTTCTTTTGAAAACAAACCTCCAAACCAATCCCAACCACTTGCTACGTTTTACCCCAGACGACAAAAAACGATTCCCCAGATGAAGGCACGGCTTGTCTGGGTGATAAATAGATCGTAAATAACCCTGTCGGGGGCGTGAAAATTCGCCTAGGGGATCAATCCCCGAAAAACGAAAAAATTGGTGGGTTAAAAAATAATAACCCACGAGGATACCCCAGTCGATCGTGAATGGCCTTACATTAGCCCGCTGCATGTTTTTTCTTCGACCGTGCTATTTTTTAGTGCGCTCTCTGTTTTGATAGCCCGTCTCAATTTGTGTCTGCGTCAGTTCCTAAGTCACATAGCCCTTTTGTGTTCTCTACGCATGTGATGACAATTCTGGCACCTGGGTTCTCAAAAACATCGTCCCCAATTCCATTTCAACAATTCCGCAAATCTCCCATCGTCGTCGAAACAGCAAGCCACAGAATGTCAAACCGAAACATTGATTCCAATCTTTGGGTGGTGTTTTCCACCTTTCTACATGTGGCGCTTCACCCATTAGTTTGTAAGTTAGTTAGTTACAGATTAAAGTTAGTTGATAGTTAATGAGACATAGCTCTTTAACAAATACTTCTTCTCATTTTCAGTTATGAATTGTTCTCAACTTATCAAACGTTAATGTTATACTACATTGAGATTAATTTTTTTTGGCGATCAGTGTATTTGTTGCGTTTATTAGAAATCATTTTTGGGTTTGTGGTAGAGTTGAAAACAATTGTGATGTCGTACAAGTTGTAAGTAGGGCTGTGTTCGTTGCTTTTGACATCTTCATTGTTCATTTGATTGTTGTGTGGGTTCCGTTGCCAGCGGCCACTGTCGTTGTTAGTTTGATTGTTGCGTTGTTCTTTGTTGCCGTCGTTGTTTTTAATTAGATTGTTGCTCCGTGTTGTGTTGTTTCTATGGTCATTGGCCTGCACCGCAGTCCTTAATTTGTTTGTTGTGCTGGCTTCTATTGCCATCAGCCATCGTCGTCGTTAATTTGATTGTTGTGTTGTTTGCTGTTGCCGTCGTCGTTGTTTATTTGGTTGTTGTGTGAGTTTCCCTCTTGTGTTGGTTTGGTGGGCATCAACCTGGAACATCATCGTTAATTTGTTTGTTGAGTTGGTTTTCTTGGCCATCTGCTATCTTCATCGTTGATTTAGCTGCTGTGCTGATTGTTGTGTGGGTTTTTGCTGCCATCTGCTATAAAACAAACCGGCAGAAAGCAAGTCGTTGCCGTCCACCATATCGACTCGTTTGCTTTGCAAAGATGTGACCGATGTCACCATCGACGACGTCTTCCTCCGCTCCTCCAAACGGTCAAGCACCACATCGAACCGCAGCCGATGCATCGTTGTCGTCTCGTGCCGCAATCAACGATGCGAATGCCACCAAGTCCCAAACCCCGCTAAACGAAGCCACCGTCGATCGTCGTACTGCCAAAGGGCCAAAGGTGTCGACCCAGCAGCGGCTGCAACGCCAGCGCATAAGTTGTCGCTGTCAGCGCAGAGTTATTCGACGATGATGGAGTGGAATTGGCAGGGAAAAACAGCATTGATGGCAGAAATGTCAGCAGGAAAACTGCAGCCGTCGACAAGAAAAGAGAGGAATGTGGATTGACACAGTGTGATACGTAGTGATAGGTAGTGGTACAGATCGAAAATGAGTGGGCTACGGCTTGAGCGCTCCCGGCGAAAGAAGCCTCTTTTTGCGCATCGAAATCGGATTTAGCGCTCCGGGCAAAAAAAATCTCAAAAAAGTGGGCTGGTGCGTACGCTGACACGACCGGCGAGGGCTTACAAATAGGTAATGAGCTCAAAAAATTATGTTAGCCCAGACTTTAGCACACTCGCGGGTGAATGGCCTTACAGTGCAAAAATAGCACAAGAACTTCCGAGTTGAAAAGGAATGTTACAATGGAAATTCCATTGTATATTATATTTGATACATTTCAAATAATAAACGTAATGATGTGTTCTGGCCCGGCCCTCTCCCACATCTCAAGCCTCCTCCGCAACAAAGCAGGGCGCTCCTTCCATCACTACGATGCGGAAGCGCTCATCGAGGCACTCAACATTGTATTCAACAATAACATCCTGCAATTTGGGGACACATTTTGGAGGCAAGTATCAGGCACAGGCATGGGAATAGCACCAGTGCCCCCCCTGGGCCACAATATACTATGCCATCCATGAAAACAGAGTGTTATCCCGCTGGAGATCGAATGTCACGTTCTACCGCCACTTCATCGACGATATCATAGGAATTTGGCGATGTGATGTCTGCCCGGAACATAACAATACTCTTTGGACATCGTTTCAGTCGGACATGCAACAATGGCATGGTTTGGAGTGGGAATTGTCTCCTCTATAGCCCTCCTGCAACTACATGGACCCAACCCTCACAATAACAGGGCACTCCATCCACTCCACCCTGTTTGAAAAACAACAAAAGCTCTACCTCTACCTTACTCCACACTCCTCCCATCCAAAAGGTACACTCCAAAGCCTCATCTTTGGGAACATCCTCTGAATACATCGCCTTTGTTTGACGCCACAAGAAATCCAAAAACACACTAGGGCCTACCCCGCCGCCTCGCCAATCGAGGAAATCACCCTGCTACCATTACGTCCCTCTTCCACAAAGCCACCCAAAACGTTGCCTTGTATTTTGTACCAATGGGTTCAAAAATGGGCTGATTCTGGGTCTATGTCACTCATCCCCACATATGGAGTATCAGATAAAATGGAACAATTAGGTGAAAAAGTGTTCTCATGAGAGTAACGATAACAAACTGAAAGAGTTTGTTAAACATATGTAGCGAGTAAGCTTTGTTTGAAGAGGGAGAGGCTGTTTTGAAAACTGACATCATTTTTGGTTTGCATATGGTGGTTAAAAAGAGGTGTTACTCTTGAAGATTCAATCTTTCCAACTTTGTTCCGCATTGAATCCTGATGGTGCCGTTTGTATGAACTTGTGATAGTCCAAGGATCACTTTCATACCTGCTTTCACCTTTACAGATTATACCATCTTTAATAAGAAGTCATTGATCACCAATTTTGTAGTCCCAATCACGATGTGATCAACTTTCCCACGCTGTGTTTTGGTCTGTTTGATGTTGCGGGGAATGTCAAACAACATATCTAGTCCAAAAATGGCTGCACCGGGGAAGGCTTTTAGTACTGTATGGTATGTTGAGTGAATGACCCAAGCAACGTTCACCACGAATGTATGGATTTCTGGCTCTACTGAAGGGGTCATGTCTATTTCAGCTGCTTGGAGCATAGATAATATCACACTCGTTCTAGAATAGCATTTGCTTGAGGATTCTTGGTACTGGTAGGCTTAGGCGCTGTTTTACCGCTCCCCATATGCCAACCACACAGTCCCCGTTTTCTTGCTTTTCAAAAACGGGAGCTTTTTGTATTATCGCCTGAGTGTGTCACTCCTTATGGCTCCCTTAATTTTTGAGGGGTCCTGTGCAGTCACATGCCAAGACACTTCTTGACACATCTCCACTTGAACCCATCATCTCCAACACTAAATAAAACCCCCATAGCAAATCATAACTGAGAACAACAGACTGAACCCGGACCCCGCACAAAAGGCAAAACCGGAGGAGAAGAAAACGGAAATTTGAATCATATACTGCCGATAGAGCCGCTGCGCCGCTAGAGAGGTTAAAGAACACATTGCCCAATGCGACAGCAACGTACACGGAGTTGTGGAATGTCCGGTGAAGTCAACGAGTCAAACCATTCGTCGAAGTATCGCTCGAAGAAGGGTGAGTTCCAGGAGAATGGATGTTGACAAAAGTGTGATTAGGATGCGAATATATGTTGTTATTATCACCATCAATTTGGGATATTGGCTCTCCCGTTGTGTCAAACGCAACCACGTGAGACGCCATTCCATCAAATTTTGATACATTCTTGGTCTCTTCAACTCCCAAAACCAATTTACTGCCATGCATAATCTATACTATAATTCTTCCAAAGCTCGACATCACCATAATAGATGGCTACAAATATCAAAAACTACAGGCCTGACATAGGCCAAGGATCACACTGGCCTGAAACATGCTATCTGGCCTGGGAATCAAACCCAGGACCAAATAAAAGTAGGATCATGTGAACATCATGATCCACGCAATAACATGACCACCGCCATGTGGAACTTGTCCAACAGACGACGGACGACGGCCAGACCGTTCGAACGACGGACGACGGCCAGACCGTTCGAAAAATTTGATTGCTCAACTTGAACAGATCTGAAAGATTTGACTGTTCAACTTGAACAGATCTGATCGCACCACATCAAGATCCTGGCAGCATACCAGGACCATGTAAAATCCCACATAGGAGTTAATTCCAGCTCAGTGGTGCTCTGTAGAACCTCTGTAGACACAATACTACAGAGGCGCAATTATCATGTAAATTACATGATAAACCCATGATAATTGATGATCATCAATTATCATTTTTGAGTAGATTTTAAGCTCATAATTTCAATTCATCAATTGCCAATACATCCTACCATTTTATTTCTACATTAATATTTTCACATCCAACTGGCTTAGGTCACTATCAGCTGATAGCCATGGCGTGAGACCTTCCCACGCAGAGCCATCTATAAATCCATTGAGTTACTGCTTGTCTTCACTGCAGAACAATCATTCTTGGGACGACAAGGTAAGGATTTTTTTCTCCACGTCGTACCCATACTCAGTCAGCCTTCTTCATCATAGAGGCAGAGTGTATCTACGCCCAACCAGTGAGACCAACGTACCACCACGTTGCCCTGTACAAGTGCGCCAAAGAGTTTTTTCAAGGCCCTGTTTGTTGAGACCCCTCTTGGAAGAGCCCTTGATAACCTCAAGATGAGCAAGGCAGTCCCAGATGGACTCAAGCCCCAAGAGTGTGAGCGTGGAAGCGGTCGGGTAAAACCACCCATCCCCTACATTCCAGAGAAGGATGACCTACAAGAGGCAGTTGAATCAACTGCCACGATCAAGCTCACCCTACCCACCAAGGTGGAGCTAAGGGTGTCCGTGTGGTCACGCGGTACCCCAGAGAAGTTCCTAGTGCACGTCCAACAAGCGATCGCAGCCATTAAGGCAAAAGGCCTACAAGAGGCCTATGAACGACTTGTTAGGGCTGAGAAGGAGTGCACAGAGAAGCTAGAGGAAGCGGTATTGAGTCGCGACCTCACAGAAGGCGAAGTCAGGGATGACTCTGCCCTCTCCAAGGCTATTGACAAGGCTACTGAAGCCCAAACCAAGGCGAAGAGTGCAGTGGAGCAGGTCGCTAACCAGATCTTTCAGCTCTACTCCAACTTCCTCTCGGAAGAAGCAAGGCAGCCATGGAGTAAAATCCTGGCAGAGCAGATCGACTGCAGTCCATGGAAGGACTTGAGGGGCAATGTTCACAACACCCCCAGGAGCAAGACATGGGCCTCCTTCATGGAGTGCGTCACGTTCCATCTGCTTACGGTTTTCAGAAATGATGCAGCCGAAGCACAGAGGTATTACATTAGTAATGGCCTCAAGAAGCCCAACCGGGTGCCCATCAGGCAGTTTGTGCAGCGCGTCCAGCAGCTAAATGACTACCTGGAACTATTGCCCTGTCTCTACCAGAGCAATCGGGCAACCCGGCAACCAAGAAGGTTGGGCCCATTGACGATGCCGATCTCGCAGGCCATATCCTTCGTATGTGCCCTGGGACTTGGCAGGCTCAGTACGAGCTAAAGGCGAAACCGTACCACAGTGCGTTCGTGACCTGCTCGATGACCTCGAGAAGATCGAGAAGGCTTTCCCAACAGAGCGTGATCAGTCCGCAAAGAAGGGCAAGTTGAATCCCAGCGAGTCCAACAAGAGGAAAATGGTGTCGTTCAATGAACCTATTCCCAAAAAGGTTCGCAAGATGGCAAAGCATTGTGCCTTATGCAAGAAGCATGGGGGGCGCACATGCGACGCACAACACGTCCGACTGTCGCAAGTATGAGAAGGACGGTAAACCCAAGAAGGGATTCGGCAAGGGCAAGCATGGAAGCACAGCCCTTGATAAGAAAACCGCTAGTGCATTTGCTCAGCTTTCTGCAAAGGTTGAAAAACTTGAGAAAGCAAACAAAAGGCTTAAGAAGAGCTCCAAGAAGCGCAAGCGTGATTATGACAGTGACAGCAGTGACTCTGACTCCACCTGACGGGCGGGTCCAGTAGCACATGGGGGCGCAACTGTAGTCAAAGTATTTTAACAAATAGTACTCAGTTAGACAAATACACTACCCCTTGTCCGAATAAAGCTACTGATAGTCTACTGTCAAATTCAAATTTGAATACTGAAATTATGGACGCTAGAAGCGACCCAGAACAACAAAGTCTTAAAAAGACAACATCGAATCAGTTAACTCCGATCACATACTTTCGCCAACACAAGATGATCTTGCAGCAAACCAATCAAAGGCACAAGCAAGTAAGAACAATGACGTCACACAAGAGTCCGAACAGACACCTGATGATGCGTCAACCCTACCAGACTTGGAAGGGCGTGTCACTGCAGTAGTGGCAAAGGTGAAGTATGGAGCAACCGAAAGTCGAGCCCGCAGGAAAATCGAACATCCTAGCAGGCGTTGCACCAGTGACAACACCATTAAGGTACTGCTAGACAGTGGTTCTGATGGTGATCTTTGGTTCCATGAAAAAGGAACACCCATGCATTTTCCCTACTTGACTAGGCAGGTGCCACTCTCGTGGCATACGTCGAATGGGAGCTTCCTCACTAAAGGAAGGAGCAAGGTCACTTTGAAGTTTTTTGAATACTCTAATAGTCGGGAATACACTGTTACCCCTGACATAGTAGAGTATGATAAAAGAAAGATGACCAAGCCAGTGTATGACCTCATTCTTGGTTGTAAAACCATGAAAGAGTTAGGAATTGTTCTGGACTTTCGAACAAAACAAATTACAATTGATGAAATCATGTTGCCAATGAGAAACATCAATAGTCTAGCCAGCACCAAGATAGAAAAAGCCTGGGCTGTAAACAACAGCATGGCACAAGAGCCCGTGAGCACCAAAAGGCCACACAAAGGGTAGTCGAAATCCTGGATGCTAATTATGAAAAGGCAGACCTCCAAGCAGTGGTAGATGCCACTGGACCACACCTCAGTCTCCACGACAAGAACAAGTTACTGGAGTTACTCAAGGAATTTGAGGAACTGTTCGATGGGACACTAGGTGATTGGAGAACAGAGCCTGTCTCCTTTGAACTAAAGGAAGGTGCCAAACCATATCATGGCAGGCCATATCCAGTTCCAAAATAAGAAAGGAAACAACAATCAAAGAATTAAACAGATTGTGTGAACTGGGGGTAATGGAGTTTCAGCCCGCATCAGAATGGGCTTCTCCGTCATTCATAATACCGAAAACAGACCAAACTGTGCGCATGATCAGTGATTTTAGGGAAGTCAATAAAAGGCTAGTTAGGAAGCCATTCCCAATACCCAAAATCAGCACAGTTCTGCAAGAGTTAGAAGGATTTACTTTTGCTACAGCCCTAGACTTAAATATGGGTTACTACACCATTAGATTGGATCCTGACGCATCCAAAATCTGCACCATCATATTTCCCTGGGGAAAGTACTCTTACCTCAGACTACCAATGGGCATTGCAGGTTCACCTGACATTTTTCAGGCAAAGATGTCAGAACTAATGGTAGCCCTTGAGTTCGTAAGAACGTACCTTGATGACCTACTTTGCATCACAAGGGCCAGCCTGGACGACCACCTACAGAAACTAAGGCAGGTCCTGACCAGGTTGCGACGCGGGTCTAAAGATAAATGCCCGAAATCAAAATTCTGTGCCACAGAAACAGAGTACTTGGGATATGTGCTCACTACAGATGGTATTAAACCACAACAAAAAAGGTACAGGCAATCCTCGCACTAACACCGCCAACTGGAGTCAAAGACCTCCGTAGATTTCTTGGAATGGTCCAATACTACCGAGATCTTTGGGCGAAGCGCAGCGACATGCTTGCCCCACTCACCTCACTGGTAGGAGAGTGTGGTCATACCAAAGTCACCAGAGCCTTAAAGACCAGGAAGGTCCCTTGGCATTGGGATGAGGTACATCAAAAGCATTCGAAGCGGTAAAGGCAGTCATTGCAAAGACATTGCCTGCCTACCCTGATTACTCCAAAGAGTTTGAAATCTACACTGATGCCTCATCAAAACAGATGGGCGCAGTGATCACACAACAGAATAGGCCAATTGCATTCTTCAGCAGAAAACTCTCTGAGACGCAACAAAAATACAGTGTAACAGAAATAGAACTCTTAGCCATAGTAGAAACTTTAAAAGAGTTCAAAGGCATGCTGTGGGGGCAAAAGATAAAGGTCTACACTGACCATAAAAATCTTATCCAAGATGCCCTTGGCCTCACCTCAGACAGAGTATATCGGTGGAGGTTACTTCTAGAGGAATATGGCCCGGAAATAATCCACATCAAAGGCATCCACAATACTGTAGCCGATGCAATCTCTCGCCTTGACTACAACCTTGTCCACAATCAGAGCGACACCTGGATGACTTTCACACAGTGTTGGTGCCACTATGCATCCCACACCACATCACAGCAGCCAGCAATACACCAAGACTCCATGAACTTAGTGTTTGCTAATCGCAGTGAAGAGGAGGTAATTTATCCTCTCACAGTCAATGAGATTGCGGAGGCTCAGCTCTCTGATCCCAGCATTCAAAAATTGGCTAGTGATAACAAGTACACCATGCGCTTGGTGGAAAACACACAGGTGCTGTGTAAAGGCACAGCCATGGTCCTTCCTACAGCTCTCCGTCATAGAGCCATAAGTTGGTACCACCATTACCTTCAACACCCTGGAGCAACTCGTCTTGAGGAGACGCTTGGCTGCGATGTACTGGACAGGTATGAGAACTACCGTCCGAAAATATGTCAAAAACTGTCACAAATGCCAAGTCAATAAACGACACAAGCACAAGTATGGCAAGTTACCTACCAAACTGGTGATACGAAATCCTTGGGAGGCTCTTTGTGTGGATCTCATTGGACCATACACTCTCAAAGGAAAAGATAAGACAGAAATTGACTTTATGTGTCTGACTATGATAGACCCAGCAACTAGTTGGCTCGAAATCGTAGAACTGCCGGTGGTAGACAAACCTACCATTCCCATGGGTACACGGGCGCAAAGGGCATCTCAGCACATAATACACCAAAGGTACCATATTTTGATAAATCGTCAGCCACAATTAGTACCTTGGTGAACAAGACCTGGTTCAGTCGGTACCCACGTTGTCAACATGTAATATATGACAACGGAAGCGAATTTAAACTTCACTTGAGGCCCTATGTGACACATATGGCATAAAGCGTAAGCCGACCAGTGTCAAGAACCATAGCGAATGCAATACTGGAGCGAGTGCATCAAGTCATCATGGCGATGCTCCGCACTGCTGAAATCGATATGGCCGACTCAGTAGATGCCAGTGACATTGACACATTCCTAACTAATGTGGCATGGGCCATTCGCTCTACCTACCATACAGTGCTTAAAGCCTCTCCAGGAGCAGCAATCTTTGGTCGGGACATGCTGTTCGACATTCCCTTCCTAGCTGACTGGAACAAAATAGGAGACTACAGGCAACGCCAGACCGATCTCAATACTGAGCGTGAAAACAGAACACGCAAGGACTGGGATTACAAGGTCGGTGATAAAGTACTGCTACGGAAAGACGGTATCCTCCGCAAGTCAGAAAGCCGCTTTGAACGTGATCCTTGGACTATCACATCAGTTCATACAAATGGTACAATTAGGGTTCAACGCGGAACAAAATCAGAGCGATTTAACATTAGGAGAGTAACACCTTACTTTGAAAGTTAAAAACATGTTAAAGTTAAAAACATGTTAAACTATCTGTCTCCCTCTCCACCTAAGTCTTACGCTTAACGTAGTCACTTCATCTCCCCTCGCGGTTTTTTCTCCCATGAGGTTTTTTTCCAATCACCCTAATTCACCATTTTTGGGGCGAGTGACATAGGCCAAGGATCACACTGGCCTGAAACATGCTATCTGGCCTGGGAATCAAACCCAGGACCAAATAAAAGTAGGATCATGTGAACATCATGATCCACGCAATAACATGACCACCGCCATGTGGAACTTGTCCAACAGACGACGGACGACGGCCAGACCGATCGAACGACGGACGACGGCCAGACCGTTCGAAAAATTTGATTGCTCAACTTGAACAGATCTGAAAGATTTGACTGTTCAACTTGAACAGATCTGATCGCACCACATCAAGATCCTGGCAGCATACCAGGACCATGTAAAATCCCACATAGGAGTTAATTCCAGCTCAGTGGTGCTCTGTAGAACCTCTGTAGACACAATACTACAGAGGCGCAATTATCATGTAAATTACATGATAAACCCATGATAATTGATGATCATCAATTATCATTTTTGAGTAGATTTTAAGCTCATAATTTCAATTCATCAATTGCCAATACATCCTACCATTTTATTTCTACATTAATATTTTCACATCCAACTGGCTTAGGTCAAGGCCAGAGAGATGTCCAAAGAACAATGGATGCAGTGTCCTCTTTACAATTTACAGTGGCACGGACGCCGTTTTAATCATTGTTAGTATTCGACTGTACAATATGCCACGTGCAAGAAATCTTCTGTTCATTTCAGTATTCACAACATCCTCATTTGCACCGTGCATGCCATTTGGATCCCCCTCTCCACTCACGCCACTACTGCTGTAATCAATCTGCAATCCAGTGTCTCTTTCTCTAAGTTTCATATTACTGTGTTTCATTACTGTCTCAAAACCCCTTCACAGTAACGAAAAAAGGAATACTGACAGTAATTACTGTTGTCATTCAGTCTACAGTAATCATACAGTAATTCGCTATAGTGATACACATACATGGGTTCTTAAGGATTTGTTAGTGCCAACTTTATCTCCCATTCGATGTTACTCATCATCACATTCACCTTCTTTATAGATTTTCAACTTTGGATCTGGAAACTTCTCATAATAATCTACAATCATTTCATAAGTGTCCCACTCCCTCTCCCATGTGTCAACAAATTCCTCTTGACTCTCTATACTCAACTCTTTGTCAAACCCATCATATACGCCAACAAGAGCATAAAACCATCCCTTCCCCAGTACCCGTTGCTCCCTTGTTACATTCTTTCTGCACTTGGTTAGTTGCACACAGTGATGCTCTTGAAAAGTACCAATCTTGGTGGGATCTTCTGTTTCGATATATTTCAACCCTCCATACTTGGCAGATAGCTTAGCTGCATGAACACTG
Source organism: Cyclotella cryptica (assembly GCA_013187285.1). Classification (NCBI taxonomy): domain Eukaryota; phylum Bacillariophyta; class Thalassiosirophyceae; order Thalassiosirales; family Thalassiosiraceae; genus Cyclotella; species Cyclotella cryptica. The sequence continues at coordinate 123,527 of JABMIG010000299.1, read as the reverse complement.
TCGCCTTTCCCGTCAAACTGAACCTTCTCCCATTCTTCCTTGTAAGCCCTGAATATTCAAATTGGATCTCTGTCTCTGACTCTCTCAACAATTGATCCTGTACAATAGTGGTCTATTTTGCACCAAGTAAAGTCATCATCATTCCACAACTCACCAGCCTTTTGTGCCCTTACTCTCCTAGCCTCCGCCCTCTTCCTAGAATAAGCAGCTGATACTACAGCTTGTTTCTTTGCCTTTTCTGGGCAAAGACGTGAACGCTTACCAGTCTTGTTGCCTTTGATGGCCTTCCAATTTCTCTCAGCCTCTCCAGGTCCTCCAATCTGGGACGTAGTGTAGCATGCGACCTTGCCAAACACTCTGGTGTATGGAAGCGAGTAATATTTATGCCACACATGTGAGAGCGCTTTTTTCATCTGCCGCTGTGTGCCAGATATGTGGCTTGTTGAAGAATTTGTCCTGGTTGTGGAAGTCATCCAATTCTTCCCAAAAAATGTGGATGAGCTCAGCAAGTTCCTTTTCTCTGTCTTCTTTCTTTTCATGAAACACAGGTAGAATTGTTTTTTCTATGATGCGCTCCACAGCTTCGCGGTCTTCAGGATCACAATTATCTGGATTCCTGAAGTGCTCACAAATCTTGGGATGAACGGAACAGAGATAAGCCACACGACTGATATCATTCTGGAGGCGGCCCTTGTAGTGATTCCAAATTTTGCAAACTTGCGAAATAATCAAGGATCTTTCATCTTGTGGCTCTGGATCTTCTTCCTCTTCTACTTCGGAGTCGTCTTCACTACCTTCTTCAACATCACCGGTTTCCTCGTCCTCCTCATCTGATGAGTCCTCATCACTACCTTCATAATCTAATGCTTCTTCTTCCTCGTTCTTCTCTTTGGATGGACTCTTAGAGTGCTCCAACTCTGTTCAAGATGGTGTGTCAACAAAATGAGTCATTGCATAGCAACTAGAAAATAAACAAACACACCAAGTCTCACCCTGGAGGAATGCTCTGTCTTCTTTGGAAAGGTTGCATCTCGTCACGTCAACACTAGGCATCATAGGATGGTTCCACCTGTCAACCGCATTCTCCATTGCCTTCTCCAGTAACCGGTCCGCTTGCCTGACAAAGTAGCATATCTTGTCCATCCCACCAACTCTCATGTCTGTGAGACGCAAGATTCGATAAATAGGATAACACGCTTGAATGATGGCAAACAATGTGTCCCACAACTCGTCTGAGTTAGCAAGCTTTGCAACAAACTGAAAACGTTTATAACCAATAAATACCCTATCACGTGTTGCCATCTGCACAGCATCCTTCAAACGGTAGACTCGTAGATATTGAAGACATTCAGCAGCCATACGACACTCAGATGGGTTTATGAAGTTAATGTCTCTTCCGTTGTTGTGATGCTTGGCATCACCGAGCGTGGACCATGACGGGTGGAGCCAAAGATATTTCTCAATTCTCAACTGAAGAATTGAGAAAGAAACAATGTCAGACAAACAGTACAACATAACGAAGCACATACAGAAAAATCGACATACTAATTTGCAGAACTGGGAGTACTGCTTGAATAATGTTAGTTTCACAATTTTTTCAAAGATAATGGATACCACATGTTCTGCTCCATGAATCACAGTTACCCTTGGGAAATGTTGGGCCATTATTTCACCGGCCTTTTGAACATTAGATGCTCCATCGAATGCTATAACATTGAACAATTTCTTGTTGGGGTCAATAGTGGTCATGAGAGGAAGCATCATGTTAGAAATATAAAGGGCATCCTTCTTGCCGCCTACTGACATGTGCCTTGAGCAATCAATGACATCTAAGACACACCCAGGATTATTCGGACTTGCTGCCAAAATGTTGATTTGTGGGACAGTCTTGATCGTGGCACCGTCCCCATAAATTGCAAGACCGAACACATGTGCATCCTTCATTAGTTTGGACAACTCGTCTTCGTAATACGAGAGGTAAGTTGCATCTAGAAGAGCACCTCCAACCTCATTCCTTCCAGGTGGTTTGTAAGCGGTGTTGACAAGGCGTGCCGCAGAGAGAATCCATGAAAACAGGAAATCCTCAGCCTCGTAGAAAGGACGTTGCTTGGCAATAATGTAATGGGCGATGGCGATATCAAGCCCTTCTTTAGCCTTGGGGGCGGTCTTCCCATCGGCTAAGTTTATGTAGCTTTGGGTGAACGTTCTCTGTTTCTTGCTACTGCCACCTGATGACTCCGAAAACTTAGTCAAAATACTACTGCTGCGAGCAGGTGACATTAAGTTCACTTCATTGTGGCGTGTTAGGTCTATGGGGTCTTCGGGGGGTCGCTTCAAGTTCGAAGAACTGTCTTCGTCCGATATCTTGTATCGAGACCTTGACCTAGTCCTTTTTGCCATCTGAAGAAAAGCACTTGTGGAATCTTCCCTCCTATCTAGGTCGAGGTTAATGATTTCTTCTTGTTTCTTCCTCTCATCTACCCCCTTGACCTTGTTGTTTAAGACCTGGTGGTATCTCCTACTATACTCATCAGGAATCACTCCACGGCACGGCTTGACATCGGCACCAGACACCTTGGTGACATGGTAGAGAGCCTTGGTATGGTTGTGGCCAGACCAAGTGCCACCACAATGCCTACAATTCCATCTTGGTTTGCCCTTGTCATCTATCTCACGAGACAGATAATCAGAGTCCCAGACAGTATCGAATTCACGTGCCATTGGCACAGGCTCTTCTGGAAGTGTAGGCACGAGTCCTGCGAGGGATGGAAGAGGAAATTCATTTCCTCCCCCAATTCCCATGGACATAACGTCCATATCTTGATCAGATAGATTGGATTCCTCCATGAACCTTCCTGGAGGAAGCTTTTCCTGTGCGTCCCGTCTTTGTCTTCGTGATGGTGGCAGGCAAGTTGTGGGAGTTAGCGTGTCTCCTTCTTCGTGTCAACGCGCGCGTAATTATTATTTTCACTTACCTCTACCACCTCTCCTAGTGCGCGAGCTCCGTACATCACAAAACCAAGCATACCTCTCTAGAGAGAGCGTGAAACAAGCATCACTGGCACGGGGGTATTGTGGATGGTGGATTGTGCTGGTTGGATCAGCGACCGGGGAAGAATTGGTGCCGTCCCGAGCCTATAAAGCTGTCGTTTGGTGAAAAATGGCTGATCTCGCGATAAAAAAAATGGCTCGAAAAAGAAATATGGTGGCACACCTCCATGCACGACATAATCATAGTGTCATTTGATAACTCGGTACCATAGTATGGCACAATACTATATATATTAAGTACTCTGTACAGTCACGCAAGTACTTGCTACTACTTGCTTATAACTACCGAAAGGATGTCGTTTAGTGAAAATTGGCTGATCTCACGAGAAAAAAAATTGGCTCGAAAAAGAAATGCGATGGTACACATCCGTGCACGACATAATAATAGTGTTATGATAACTCGGTACCAGTCTAAAACTATTATGAAACTCAAAAATATCAGCAAAATTGCCCAACTTTGGCACATTATAGTGTCCGCTAGATAAAGATTTAACAACAGGGTGACATAACAGAATCCTTCTACATGCCAAGAGCTTAAATCCAATTTGCTAGGTCCTTCAACCCATCAGAAGTTCCCATGACAACAACAGTACGATCGTCAAATTTTTAATTTGTGGTTCAAAATAGTACGTTGCAGATCTTGGTATGTATTTTATGTAGAAAAAAATGTCAGCAAACATAGGCTACAACTGTCACACAATAAGCACACAATACGAACACCCCTGACGGCGGGTCTATTATAAATTCAACACCATCACTCCTCCACCTCTCCACAAAGACAGATCTGGTTCAACGATGGCTTCGACGGCGACGTATATCAGGATAGAACACCCTCACAGGGAGTACGTTCCACTGTCACTCGTCGAAGCATTGACAAATCGCCATCGCCGTATGTGGAATAAGGTGATTTTGTGGGGGGAGAGGGTTGAGAACTTTCCTCCATCAGCGACGACGTAGCCTCCATCATCATCCAAGACATCCTTCTACCCTATAGTGAGTAACATATATATGTGTTATTTTAACCACAACTCAAAAACTCGAAATCCCCATCCATTATCATCATCGTCCCCCCTGTTGCTCCTCTCTGCTCCCGCCTTCACACTGCTGCCATCTCAAGCAATCCTTGAATTTCATCATTTTCTCCTCTTCTCGCATCTGTATCCATTTTGTCTTCACTCTGGCAAGGAGATGCAAGAGGGGAGGGACGGGCAATCAATTCAATGCAACGCACTCTCCTTGTTGCTCAATCCTTTGGCGTTGCAGGATCTTTCTTTCCCTGCTTCTTATATTGGAGGTACAGCCCGCATTCCTTCAGGTCACATGATTGGAATTGGTGAGACTTTTCATGGCCATATTTTTTGTGCAACTCAATTATAGCGGATGCTAACTTGTCCTCCTTTGTCTTTTGCTTTGAGATCTTCTATCCTTGCTGCATCTGCATCACGGCATTCATGGTAGGGTGCTAGAAATCTTGGATCATTTAGGCTGTGATCCCCATTTGACGTCAAGACACCAGAGGTGAGTATTTGGACTTTTTAATATTTTCCATTATGTTCTCACTGGTCTGCTTTCTCTTTTCTGCCGCCTTTATTGCTCCATCAGACTTGCTCCTATGATGAATATCGCTGTCTATCACCGAACCCAAATGTCCCGTCTCAACATTGAGATGAAAAAGTGTATCTGCATTTGTACAGTTGTGAATTGTGAACGCGTTTCTCGACAGCAAAGGTCGGGTGCTCCAACAGTTTGCGGTTTGGTGGGTACCAACCATGATCTGCTACTGCTTTCTTATTAGCAGCAACATTCCGGTATGCCCTGAAGAAAATCTTGTTAAGCAGAGGCATCAGATCTTCTGCTCTGATTGCTCTAGGTAAGCCATGTTCATTTTTCCAGACTAGGAGTTTTGCCTTCTCACGATACCACTCTGACTTGACCATTCCATTTTGCTCGAAGGCATCACCAACCTGCCAGAGTGTAGTGGCATACTGAACTCCAAGGCATACCTTCCATTTGTGATCATGAGTGTTGATGTAGTCAACAAACTTTGGATCGAGGCGGCTTTGGTGTCCGTCAACAATCAGACATGGTATTGGACCTTTGGGAGAACGAGGGAAAAGTTCAATCACATCAAAATAGGTAAGAATTGCGACAAGGATGTCGCCAGTGATGCCACCACTCTCCGACACAAAGGTAAGGCAGTCAACTGTTTTGCCATTGTACTGGCATGCCCGGCCCCCTGGGTAGTATTTGTCCTTTCCCCACATTCTTCTCAACATCTATTTCCTCCCAATATGCAGTCAAGATGGGAGAAACGGAGTAATCGATTCCTGTGCGCCAAGTTGCCGGTACAGCTTGAGACTTGCTTTGAAAAATTACAACACAGCATACAGCCTCTCCCGATGCAGATGTGAACGGAAGCATGGTAAATTTTTGGTCAGTTGTTGATGTCATTGTCTGTGGAACTGTTCCTCTTTTGACCACTAACTTCTGTCCAACAACATGTCCATCTTTCTTTTGGGAGGTGGAAAATCCACTTTCGTCTGCAAACAGGATGTAATTTGGAGAGGAAATTGCTATTGACTGTGCGAGTCCAAATCGGAGAGGCTTGTCAACCATGTTTGCATGCATGTCTGTGAAGATGTGTTCAGACAATCCACACGCAACCCGAGCATCATCATAGATCACATCGTACATTTGCTGAATATTTTCAAAGGTAGTCCGATCATGTCTATTGAGTGCCTATTTTTCGCCCCTCTTGATAAAAATTTCATCTTCATGCCGTTTTAGAAGGCCTCACCACCATCCCGTCGTCACCTTGCCATTCTGGAATTCATGACTTCCTAGTTTCCTAGAGGTTTGGAATGAAATCAATGCCTCTTGGGTTTCGGTGCCATCAAACAAGTCGTTCATGACCTTGACTGCTTCGAGACGATTGAGTGGCTGCCTTATTTTTCCCATTTGAATACAAATGGAGACCAGGGCAACTTCCGCAGCTGCCAAGGGAGATCGCACTCCTCGGTGTTTCCATGACACTGTGCCACGTGTCAAATGGGTACGAATTGTGCTTTTTGAGATGATTCTTCTCACGCCAAACTCCTTTGTTTCTTTATCAATGATTTTCTGCAGAAGGCCATATGGAACTTTCTTGCCTTCAGATTTACTCTCCGCCAATTCCTTCCTATATTCCATCAAGATCTTATCCACGCATTTCTATTCGTTGACTTTCATAGCCTTCTTCTCTGTTTTTGGTGACCTCTTTGGACGACCATTTGCACTACCAGGATGCTGAGAGTTAGAGTTCGCCTCCGTCGGAGAGGGCATATTTGTGGGTTGGTTATTAGTACCGCTTGGAGAGGATAGACCTGACACTGTATATGATGGTGAGTTTGCACTTCCAAGAATTTCGCTTGATCCTATTTGGCCATTGATTGACCTTGAGACTTTTTTCTGCAGGGCTGCCTTTTTAATCTGCACTCCATATTGCTTGCAGAGATTGAATTGCGACGTCATAGAGGTTGAATCGGGCCTTGGGTTTTGAAGATTGTAGAGGATTCTTGGCTGATACTAGTTCATTGACTGCTACATCGATAGCAGCTTTCGAAGCTGCCTTCCTCATTTTCTCAGTGTAGAGGTTAGTTAAGGTAGAATTGGACTGCTCCAATTGTTGGTTGGATTGCTCGGATAGACTCATGGTGGTTGTGTTATTTTATGACTAGTTATTTAAGTTAGTGAAGTGTGTGAGCGTGGCATCATTCTCAGCATTGCTTAAGTAGTACTGGTTCCTACACTTATTTTAGTGATTTGAATTATTTTTTTGGCGCGCGAGATGGCTCCGTTGACATCATGTGCTCATGCCAAATCATGTAGAAATTGGCCAAAATTACATAGGAATAAGTACAAAATGGAATTTGTGCTTCAGGATAGTAAACACAATTCATAATAGTTTTAGACTGGTGGTATGGCACAATACTATATATATTAAGTACTTGGTACCGTCACGCAAGTACTTGCCACTACTTGCTTATTTGTACCGAGTACTTGGTAGCTATCACCGAGTACTCAGTGATAACTATGGTATTGTACCGTACCGAGTACTCTGATACGTCCCTTGGAGAAATTTCAATCGTGGAGGTTTACTGGAAACGTCACTCGGCAGTTCCCCGTGGCCATATTTTGCCCCCGGTGATAAAAAACAGGCAAATTCCAGTAATAACTTGTAGTGTCCTCTCAAGGACGCGAGTGGAACAGTCCCCAATCTTGGCGTTTAGAGAGTCAATCTTGGCGTTTAGAGAGTCAATCTGGCTGTTTTGATTGGCGTTTAGAGAGTCAATCTTGACAGTTTGAGCATCTATCTTCGCATATATTCCATCGATCTGACCATCAATTCCATCGATCTGACCGTCAATTCTTTTGGTTGTTTCAGAAAAACCGAATGTTACGACTCCTAGCATCAGTGTTTGGACTCCTAGCATCAGTCCCCCGAGAAATTTCATGTTTTCGTCGATAGATTGCACCTTGGATTCGATTGATTGAATCTTGGAGTCGCGAAATTGAATCTTGTAGGCGAGATATTTTATCTTTGACTCCAGTTGAGATCTCATGGCCTTAGCCCACTGGGGCGCCTCCTCAGCAGTCGAATTGTCGAAAGAGGTTCTGATGATGCGTGTCCAATAGCCCGGTTGAGAGACGAGAAGGCGTCGAGGAACATTGGAGGAGAACATCATCTTGAACTTATGTTTTGCGTACAATCGGGTAAGGCGTTTGCAAATCTCTAGGGCTTCAACGATTCCACAGACTATCTAGATTCGGTCAATTGCACAGTAGTTAACGAACAGCTATGGTAATCACTTGAGAGAAATTTTTATGACAACATCAGAAAGGCATTCACGAACGAAAGATTGTCTCCCGTCCCGTCAAAAAGTAATCAAACTCAAAAAAACTTCAATATAAATAAAATATAATATAGGGTTTGCGGAAATGTGATTTTCTGCCTTATTTCTACAGTATGCTACTACCTTACCTCTACCATACCCCTTCTAAGGTCATGATTGTTCATTTCCACAGCATTTCCACCATAATAAATATATTATATATATTCGAATCCCGATGTCAAGAGTAAAAAATAAAAAAAGATTGATTGATTGATTCGGGTACAAGTTAAAATCTACTTTCGAGCCTCGAGTCTACTTTAAAGCATTATCGACGTGGGGTATTATTCCTACGTACAAATCTACGTGTTTCGACAAAAAATTGATGGACACGAAATGTCAGACAGTCTGTCTGTACTTTACTCTACTTTACCATACGGTAGAATATTATTCGAACTGTGCGTTCTGGCTGATTTTTTGTGAATTATGAGAGCTCTCGATACCTGACATTTTTTCCCCGTAGAAAATGTACCGAGTTCTACGGGGTGGACTTTCGAGCTTTATGCCTGTTTTTGTATTGCAATTGCAGCTGCCTTCCCTTGATTCTGAGGACTTGTCGAGCTGGACTTAAGCCCTCGAGATAGTCCCAAAGGGTTGTGCAATATCAGCCGGGACCAAAAGGCTTGATATTGCGGTCACACCAGTAGCCAAAGATGTCTGACATTTCAGGCTCGAAAGTAGATTTTAACTTGTACCATAGACTGGGGTCTATGGGGTGTGTTCCATGTAATTTTCGAGGGTCGCACGAAAAAAGAAATTATTATCACAACATAACGATCTATTGAAATCGCGTGCGTGAACATCAAGGCGTCAACGACGTGACCCCCAACGCTCCCCCAACGACAACACTCGTATGGCGACTCATGGCGACCAAGCTTGAATCTTTGTTTTGTGGCACCATCTTTCACCATACTAGCCTTTTTCGGTCTTTTTCTAACACTCCTTTTGCGCACCATGAAGAACCTCTACCGAACCTTAAGCCAACCAATCTATGACCTCCCATACATTTTCCTTCTCCTCCTCTTCGAAACCGCCCTATCATCCCTAGTCGTGACACACCTACCCTACACCGAAATCGATTGGGTGGCCTACATGCCTCCTACATGCAAGAAGTGTCGGCCTATCAAAACGGTGAACGCGATTACGTGAATATACGGGGTGATACCGGGCCGTTGGTGTATCCCGCGGGATTTCTGTATTTGTATTCTTGGTTGAAGTCGTTGGCTTCCGATGCCGCCGCCGCCGTGTGGAGAGCTTCGATGGAGAGTGGGGAGGATTTCTTGGGGCTGGATGGGAGTACTTCGCCAATTGCTATACGGAAGATACAATGGGTTTTTGTTGTGATGTATCTTGTCAATTCCGCGGTGGTGATGGCATTGTATCAAAGGGTTTTAAGTGGGATGCGACAACGACAACAACAACGGGATGACCAAAACCTGCAATTCAGCGCACTGGTTTGGGCTTGGTGCATTGCCATGGACATCACATTTCTTTCCAAACGGATACATTCCATATTCGTCCTACGATTGTTCAATGATGCTCCCGCAATGCTTTTATTAAATCTATCCATGTATCTCGTTGCATGTTGTGACGCATGGGCTTTGGGACGTGTGGTATTCTCGTTGGCAGGTTCGATCAAGATGAATGTGTTATGTTTACGCCTGGGTTGTTATTGCTGTTGCTGCAAAGAAATGGGTCCTTGTTGGGGACTATTCGGCATTTGGCAATTTACTCTGTGGTGCAGATTGTTCTTGGTTGGCCGTTCCTATCGACGTATCCGGTTAGCTATATCAAGGAAGCGGTTGAGTTCGATAGGGTATTTTTCTTTAAATGGACTGTGAATTGGAAGTTTCTCCCGGAAGAGTTGTTTGTTTCTACAATGTGGGCATTGGTGTTACTTTCGTGCCATTAGGGTACATTGGCTTGGTTGAACAAGGACGGGCTAAGACTCGGGAATGGATGTGTTGGACAAGCAAAAACGATAGCAACAACAACAGTTTGTTGGCAAAGTTCAGTCCGGAATATTTAATTTACACATTGTTCGTGTCAAATTTCATCGGGATAGCATTTGCCCGAACGCTTCATTATCAATTCTACTCTTGGTACTTACATTCCCTGCCGCTGTTGCACTGGATTTCCCCACAATGGGTACGGACACTTCTTGTTCAAAGATGATGGCTTTCTTTTTGGTTGTGAGCACAATTGCAATATTTGGTGTGGAGTATGCGTTCAATGTTTATCCTGCGACAAAAACAAGTTCGGTGGTATTGTAGGTATCCCATGTACTGCTTTTGATCAAGATTTGCACGTCAAGTGTCCCAATGAGTGAAGATCGACAGGTTCCTAAATTAAAGCATCGGTAGTTCCCTCCATAGTCACCCCCCTCAAAAATCCATAATTCAGCAACAACTCCAAATCTACCCTTATACCATTACTAATACTCACCTGCGCTCTCTCCCTCATCCCCTCATCCACCTCCTTCACCAAACACTTTCGTCCCAACGAAAGCACATATCCATCCACCACAGGATCATACTCATTAACACTATCCGCCTCCTGCAAATGATTCGCCGAATCAATCAGCGGCAACAACACCGCATCCCGATTTGACCCCGTCCGATCGGCAATCATGGTCAATATCACTGGTGAGGCGGCCACGATTGCCAGGGGGACGAAATATTGATTCATCAGGGGGTTGGTGGCCTAGCCTATTCCAAAGGAGAGAGCTCTGAATGGTAAGAGGAGGGATGTCAATTTACGAAGCAGTCCACCTCCCTCGTTGTCGATGTTGTTGAGTGCGCCAAAGTCTCCTCGAAAGGCTCGGGAATGCACCGCTTCCATAGCCCATAGAAAGTCATTTTGAGAAATGTTGTTTTTTTCGTTCGTGGTGAGAGCGTGTCTTGCAATAGTTTTTGTCCCTTTTTTAATTCCTCCAAGAGAGATTTCTGTTGTGGTGTCCAATGCCGTAGTGCGCCGGGTGCAGTGGAGGGGTAGGATGTGCAGGATGGGTCGAGGTTTGCTCCGAGGGTGAGGAGAGAGCAATACCTTCATGAGTGATGTGTCAGTGTCGATGTCAGAGAAAACTTGAATGGAATAAGGCAATGCATGAACATAATGAAGGAGTGTGTGAATGGTGGTCGAATTTCTCCTCCGAAGAAGGCATGTTGACACTTCACGCGGAGGAGTGACTTACCCATAATACGCACTCTCCCTCCCTCTTCGACACTCCTCCACGAGCCTACAACTCATTTGATATCCCACGTCCTTCTTTCATCGTCATCCTCATCCGGATACGAAACACCGAGCACCATCTTCCTAGGCACGACCGCCACCCCCCTCAAATCCGCCGCCTTGGTCGACGAATACTCCAAACCACGGAGGCTGTTGGAATGAAACGTGGCATGACAAATTTGTTGAATGCGAGTTGGCGGCGAACCAAGCTCTACCCCTCCCCCTCCCAGCCCCCGCTTCACCCACCACACCACACCACACAAACTCTCCATAATCTGACATGAGCCAAGGTAGCTCCCCAGGCCTTTAGACCCAAAAACAGGACCTATTGAGCCCAAATCAATAAACTTCCACAACAAAGGAAGTATAAACACTTCACTTCACAAAAAGTGTTGTCTCAAGAAGACATGAATCGTTTTTCACAGAAAACACTTCACATCACAAGAAGTACTTCCCAAGAAAGTACTTCACATCACAACAAGTCTTTCCCCATAGAAACACTTGATGTTACAAATAAGTTTTCACAGTTAAAACTTCACAAATAGTCAATTGTGACACAAATCGATTTACCATGAAAATTTCATGTTAAAAGCATGAGGACTGATAGTTTACAGTCCTCATTCTCACCCAATCAAATAGCTCATAAAAATAATTTCCAATCAACTGGAATACCTCTTTTTCTACTTCCTTATCTAGAACTACGTCTCACCTACTTCCGGCTTAGGTCACTATCGTACGATAACCGAACTCGGTAAGTTCATCGCACTACCACACTACGAAGGCTCTCCCGACGACCCACAGGCGGTCGAGAAAAACAAATTTTCATCACACAGAGTACTACGTTCGTCGCGCACCACCGTGCGAACGACTTCTTCCTCAGTCCTCCAAGGAGTTCTTACAAGAAACTTTTTTTAGGGACTAGTCTAGGAGAAAAGCTACGAGCCATGTCCTCCGTGAAAGCATTTCCCGAAGGGCTCAAGTGGGTAGAGTGCGAACGTGGCATCGGAGGAAAGAATTCCCCCGTGCGCTACATTCCCGAGCAGGATCCTGTGCAGGATGCCCTCGAGAAGACCAAAAGACCACCTACTTCAAGTTGACTCTTCCCAACACGGGGAATGAGTTAAAGGTGGCAGTATGGGCGTCCGGGACTCCCGAGCAGTTTCTACTGCATGTACGCTCCGCGATTCACGCGTGCAAGCAATTGGGGCTTGACACGGACTTCGCCAGCCGAGAAGGCTGTTGAAACAGCCAAGATCGAGGCTGAACTAGCCAAGCAGGAGTACGTGACGGTACGCAATGCTGAAAAAAAGAAGAAGGGCAATAAACAAGATACGCCCGGTACGACCGCCGAGGCTATATCGCCTGCCCTAACTGAAGCTAAGGCCTATTACGACAAGGCCCTAAAGGCTCTAGAAGCCCTAAGCTCGCCGTCACAACGGCAGGAGCGAAGCCCTTCGAGCTGTATGGAAACCTCCTCTCCGACAAGGCCCGTCAGCCTTGGGAAAAGATCATTAAGGCCCAAGTGACTCGTGCTCCTTGGGAAGACATCAAGGGAGTACCGCACACGGAGACTCCCACGAAGACTTGGGACTCGTTCCACGAGTGCGTCATGTTCCACCTGTTACAGGTGTTCCGTCACGACGCGGGCGAGGCCCTCAAGTACTATATCACGAACACGTTGAAGAAGCCCAACAGGGTCTCGATACGTCAGTTTTTCGTCCGAGTAGAACAGCTCAACAGCTACCTCGAGACATTGCCTTGCCTGTACTACAGCCCAAAGGCTAATCAGGCTACTAAAAAGGTATTGCCCTTGGATGACGCTGACCTTGCGACTCACTTGTTACGCATGTGTCCAGCCAAGTGGCAGACCCAATACGACTTGACTGAGAATACCACTCCGGTCAGCACTAGGGCCCTTCTCTTGGTCCTAGAGAACATCGAGAATAACGCGGAACTCGATGTGAAGCCTTCCAGAATGACTAAAGCAAAGGGGGCTGATCAAAAGTGCAAAATGGAGCCGATTGACTCTCGCATCCCCAAGAAGCCCAAGAAGGTGGGCTGGACTGACAAGCACTGTGTGCTATGCAAGAAGCATGGGGGGCCGCACAAAAGTCACAACACCCGTGACTGCCGCCGTTACAACAAAGACGGTACTCCGATCAAGAAGAATGGGGGCGCAGGTAAGCCCCATTCAAAAGAAAGGAAGCCAGAGGGTGCGAACTTTGCCCAGATAGTCCGGGCGGAGTTGAAGAAAGCACTACGCAAGAAGTCTGGCAAGCGCAAGAAACGCCGCGCAAATGACTCGGAAAGCGACAGCGACTCCGACGAAAGTTCTTGAAGGCGCGGGTCGGATAGCACTGGGGAATTACATACTTGTAAGAAACGTAAACTAAATACTGCAATTGACAGTTACACTACCCCCAGTCCAAGTAAAGCTATCCAAACTAATAAAAGTAAAAAAATTAAATCGACTGTCACCAAAGAGAAGACGTCAAAAAAATCTTGTTCCAAAACAAAAAAGTCTGAATTAAAAATTCGAGACAAATTAGAGACTACGACCTCAAATATTTCAAAAAATCTTACGACACAAACAATGTCAGTAGTAAAACAAAAGCCACTGAGGATAGTATTAAGACTCCCAGTGCAAACCATAGTCTCAAGCAACCAAAGCAAGAGGTTGCATCCCACACCAAGGACCGCCTCGGTGTTACGGCACTTATAGCCATCATGGAACCAGCGACTGAAAGTCAGTCCTCCAGAGCATACAAACAACCTCTGAGGAGTCGCCCCAGTAACAAAATCAAAGTCCTACTGGACTCTGGGTCTGATGGAGACCTTATTTTCCTACCAAAAGGAAAAGACAAACCCTTTCCCTACCTGACTAGGCAGGTGCCAAAGTCTTGGCATACGTCAAATGGGAGCTTCCAGACAACTGGACGGGGAAAGATCAGAGTTAAATCCTTGAATACTCCAGTAGCAAGGAGTATCTTCTACAACCTGATGTTGTGGAATACAAAGAGGATAGCATGACTAAACCAGGGTTTGACCTCATTCTTGGTAGTAATACCTTGAAAGAGTTGGGAATTGTCCTAGACTTTCGGACAAAAGAAATCACAGTAGATGACATCTCACTGCCAATGAGAGACATCAACAAATTGAAAACAAGAGCAACCATAGAACGGGCTTGGACTATGAATAATAGCATCTACCAAGACACGTCCAAAGAACCCCAAAGTACGCTCGAGGCAACAAAACGCCTCATCCACATACTAGACGCTAAATATGAAAAAGCGGATCTCAGGGCAATTGTCAAGAACAACTGCACACACCTAAGTGTCCCAGAACAAACTAAGTTACTGGAGCTCCTACAAGAATTTGAGGAGCTATTTAGCGGGAAACTAGGTGACTGGGATTGTAAGCCGGTCTCCCTCCAGTTAAAGGAAGGAGCACAGCCATATCATGGCCGGCCTTTTCCCATACCCAAGAAGCACATAGAAATCACCAAAAGGGAAGTACAGAGGCTATGTGACTTAGGGGTACTCAAATGGCAAGATGATTCTGAATGGGCATCTCCCACATTCATCATACCAAAAAGGACAACACCGTGCGGGTTGTCAGCGATTTTAGAGAAGTAAATAAACGGGTAGTGAGAAAACCGTTTCCTATTCCTAAAATTAGCACTGTTCTACAGGAACTAGAAGGCTTTACATATGCCACAGCCCTTGATCTCAATATGGGCTATTACACCATTAGATTGGATCCAGATGCGTCCAAAATATGCACCATTATCTTTCCGTGGGGTAAGTACTCTTATCTACGGTTACCAATGGGTGTTGCATGTTCTCCGACATCTTCCAAGCTAAGATGTCAGAGCTAATGGCAACCCTTGAGTTCGTCGAACTTACCTTGATGACTTATTATGCATCAGCAAGGGTAGCCTGGAAGACCACCTTACTAAACTAAGGCGGGTCTTCATCAGGTTGCGAGACGCAGGCTTGACAGTGAATGCACGCAAGTCATCTTTCTGTGCCGTGGAGACAGAATACCTAGGATATGTGTTATCCAGAGATGGTATAAAGCCACAACCAAAGAAGGTACAGGCAATCCTCGCATTAACACCGCCACAAAATGTTAAACAACTCCGTAGATTTCTGGGCATGGTCCAGTACTACAGGGATATTTGGGCGAGACGCAGTGAAATACTTGCACCACTTACCAATTTAGTTGGGGAGTGCGGACATACCAAAGTCACAAAGGCCAATAAAACAAAGAAAAAGCCGTGGCATTGGGACAACATCCATCAGCAAGCATTCAACACTGTAATGGCAACAATCGCGCGCGATGTTACCTTGGCCTACCCGACTACTTGCAGGGATTTGAGATCTATACGGATAGCTCCAAATTTCAATTGGGCGCCGTAATTACTCAAAATAACAGGCGCTGGCGTTCTTCAGTAGAAAACTGAGTCAGGCGCAGCAAAAATATAGCGTGACCGAACAAGAACTACTGGCCATAGTAGAAACATTGAAAGAGTTCAAAGGCATGCTTTGGGGACAACAAATTACGGTCTACACTGACCACAAAAATCTAATGCAGGATGCTCTAGGTCTGACCTCTGATCGAGTGTACCGCTGGAGATTACTCTTAGAAGAGTATGGCCCCACCGTCGTGTACATCAAGGGCATCCACAATACAGTTGCGGATGCCATCTCACGACTGGACTATGGACCCGTTGCGAATGACAGGTCAACCTGGATGACTTTTGCACAATGCTGGTGTTATCATAACACGGCACAACCGAAATCATCCCTAGCAACCACCAAGGAATCCATGAACCAGGTGTTTGCTAATCGAAACGAAGAGGACTCCATCTATCCACTCACAACCAGAGAGATAGCGGAAGCACAACAAGAAGACGACAGCCTCTTAAATAAGAGCTACTCAACTCACTTAGTTGAGAATATTAATGTACTCTGTAAGGACGGCAAAATGGTTATTCCAAAAAGCCTCCAACACCGTGCCGTAGCGTGGTTCCACCACTACCTACAGCACCCCGGGACCAAGCGTCTCGAAGAAACTCTTCGTCTTTCGATGTATTGGAAAGGTCTAAGAACGACAGTCCAATCACATGTCAAAAAGTGTCACAGTTGCCAGGTGAACAAGCGCAGACAATTAAAATACGGGAAACTGCCTACAAAACTTGCAATCACCAACCCATGGGAGGCATTATGTGTGGACCTCATAGGACCGTACACCCTCAAGGGCAAGGACAAGACACAAATTGACTTCATGTGCGTCACAATGATCGATCCCGCAACAAGCTGGTTCGAAATTGTAGAGTTGCCGGTATCACAGCTCCAGGAGCTTGATATTCCCACGGGTACAAAGGGGCAAAGGAGCAAAGACACACATGTCCAAACTAAACAACCCTACTTTGACAAGGCGTCAGCAACAGTAGGGAATATAATAAATAGGACCTGGTTTAGCCGTTACCCACGTAGTCAATACATTATCTACGACAACGGAAGTGAATTTAAACTTCACTTCGAGACCCTCTGTGATTCATATGGTCTGAAGCGTAAGCCGACCAGTGTCAGAAACCCACAAGCGAACGCAATACTCGGCGGGTGCATCAAACAATCATGGCGATGCTCCGCACAGCTGACTTAGATATGGCCGATACCGTCAGCGAGAGTGACATTGCTGACTTTCTCACAAATGCCGCATGGGCCGTTCGCTCTACCTATCACACAGTACTAAAAACCTCACCAGGAGCAGCTATTTTTGGAAGGGACATGTTGTTTGGCGTCCCCTACATTGCTGACTGGTCAAAAATAGGGAATATAGACAAAAACAAACAGATAAAAACACAAGACGGAAAACGCCTCCCGCATTGACTGGGACTACCAGCCCGGTGACAAAGTACTGCTGCGAAAAGGACGGTATCCTCCGCAAAACAGAAAGCCGGTATGAAAGTGATCCTTGGACCATCACGTCAGTTCATACGAATGGCACCATAAGGGTTCAACGCGGAACTAAATCTGAGAGATTAAACATTAGGAGAGTTACACCATATTTTGAATAAAATAACCTCTGTACTATCCCCTCTCTCCACATAACACTTACGCTTGTCACATGTTACACCATCTTTTTTCCTACCAGAGGTTATTTTTTTCCTCAGGAGGTTTTATATTTTCGTGTGCATTGACACCTTATCGCTCCATTCGTGGGGCGAGTGACATGAGCCAAGGTAGCTCCCCAGGCCTTTAGACCCAAAAACAGGACCTATTGAGCCCAAATCAATAAACTTCCACAACAAAGGAAGTATAAACACTTCACTTCACAAAAAGTGTTGTCTCAAGAAGACATGAATCGTTTTCACAGAAAAACACTTCACATCACAAGAAGTACTTCCCAAGAAAGTACTTCACATCACAACAAGTCTTTCCCCATAGAAACACTTGATGTTACAAATAAGTTTTCACAGTTAAAACTTCACAAATAGTCAATTGTGACACAAATCGATTTACCATGAAAATTTCATGTTAAAAGCATGAGGACTGATAGTTTACAGTCCTCATTCTCACCCAATTAAATAGCTCATAAAAATAATTTCCAATCAACTGGAATACCTCTTTTTCTACTTCCTTATCTAGAACTACGTCTCACCTACTTCCGGCTTAGGTCATAATCTTATCCACGTCTCCACTCAACTCAATCCTCCTCCTCTCCTCTTCCGCCTTCTTACGCACAGCCTGCATGTCTTAAAGTACGGCGGCTGTCTTCCTGCACTCGTGATAGGCGAGGTAGTCGTTGGGCGTGTGGGGATTGTAGGGGGTGTGGGATGTTTTGGCCAGGTCGTGCAGTTGGCGAAGGGAGGGGGTTAGTTTTCCAAGTATGGCCCATTACTGTTGTTGTTGTCATCTCGCCCTTATTGTTGAAATCGCATTAATTGTTGCTTTGTCGACTTGGATGGGGTTGCAATTTGATCAGTCGGGATGCCGTCGACGGTGTGGCCACCTCGTCGATGTTCCCGCCGTCATGTTGCGAATCGCCTGGCAAAGTGATGTCAACACACGGACACTTCTCCTCTTTTCCCTTCTCCTTGTCAGGGCCGGTCTATTGATATCAGAGCGGGTCTATTGATGTATGTTGCAGCTTTTTTGGATGAGTTGAGGTAGCTGCTAGCTGCAAGTACGCTCTGTCTGTCGTCCGAGGTACCCGCAGCTCCCGTGACATAAAGAAAAAGTTGCTCGCAGGAGGGAACGTGTCGCCCACTTTTTTCTGCCCTCAATGTTTTCGTCCGCCTGTCCGTATGTCTGGTCCAACCGGACAACAACTGGACAACAACCGGACGACAACCGGACAACAACCGGACAACAACCGGACAGTTGTCAGGTCCAACCGGACGCTCCCAGTATGAGTCGCACTCTGGTCTGCGTACGGTTGAACCGGACAACCGGACCTTACAACCGGACCTTACAACCGGACTACAACCGGACAGCAACTGGACGACAACCGGACAGCAACTGGACGACAACCGGACGACAACCGGACTGAGGTGGCAGAACCGGACCGTTTTTGACACGATTCAAAAAAATTATGCGAAAAAGTGGGCGGACCCGTTCCCTCCAGCTACCCAGGAAGCATCTGGAAAGTTCCGTTCGCACCCACTGAAGTCCCGTTTTCGCCCACTGTTTTTCATCCCAGGGTAAGGCGCGGTATTCACGTAACGTATCACAGAGACTCAAATAGGTGCTCTACGTGTACGTGTACGTGTACGTGTACGTGTGACCATAAGCATCGGCCTTAGACAGAAGTAATGGGAAGCAAGCAAGATGACACCCTACATCATAGATACCATACTACACCTACCATTTGGACTTCCTTTGTTTTGTAAAGATGATAACATAGGAATGTATGTGGGAATGTGAGATACCATCGATAGGTATCCTTGACGGAACGTGCAAAGCGTCGTCCTGTCTCTTTGGGGCGAACTCACATCACCATCTCATCATCGTTGACACAAATTGGACAGAGTTGCATTCTACATTCCCAATTCCCAAGACAAGAACCACGATGGCACTCAACACCGGCGTCAAGACCGACGAAAAAGTGAGTCCACGAATAACGACCGCCGAGGCTGCGAGATACACAGTTATACCCCAACAGCCGACGAATTGAACCAGTTGTTTGCACCCGTCGTTATCCTGTTGCTCACTTGCCCCGCTTTCCGACTTACTTCTTCAGAAACAGCACTTTGATGACATCTACGTCCAACCCACACCAGTCCCTTACAAAACACGAATCCTCGATGCTCTCTCTTACGTCTCTGATGATTTTAACCGCGAAATGTTCGATGCTCACATTCTCGACTGGGCCCAATCGATCGCCGCTACGCGCACCGTGAACTTTGTCGATTTGTGCAGCTGCTTCGGAAACACTACCATGGCCACGATTTATGGCATGACCTACGACGCAATTCGCGAAAATTGGAAAGACGAGGAGAGTTGTCGCTCTATCGCTGCCAGCAGGCGTTTCAACGCAAAAGTGACTGGGATCGACATTTCGGCGCCTGCGTTAGCGTACGGTATATCGGCGGGGTTGTATGATGATGTTGTCTGTAGCAATTTGAATGAGAGGGAGACAGGAGAGTTTGTTCAGGTGCAGAGTGTAATGGCCGATGCGGATATTCTCTTGTCTACCGCGGCACTCGTCTACCTAGATTTGGAAACGATTGATACTCTCATCTCTTCCTTTGCTAGTGGATCGAAAGCCAAGAAAGAAGGGTACATCCTAGTCAACTTTTTGAATCCATTTGCTCTCGAAAAGGCGGATGAAACGAAGAGGATTCTGCTAAAACATTTGGACTTCGTGGGTTCGCGAGCCACTAGGCATAGAAAGATGAGTGAGATGGAACAAAGGAATTATCCAGGAGAGGAGTGGAGCTTGTTGGAGCTCTGGGTGTTGAAGCGTCGATCTTAACTACTTGGGAAACCCCATTTCCTCATGAAGCTTTTGAACTGGTATTCATTGTGATTCTACTTTTCTTCACGGCTTCTTCGAAGTCTTTGATTGCTCATCTGCAACAAATAACAATAATGAGTTACTTCAAGCTTGACAACAAAAATCATTGTTATACTAGGTAGGTCCTCCACTGATTTATTTAGGCTGGACTATTTATTGAATGATTGACGAAGACATAGAGAGTACCATTCTGTGGATTATTGGATAACAGGAATCTGCTCCTTTTGTGGAAGATAAGCATCACTACATGTTACTGTAGACCTTCCCTTTGTGCTTATCTACTGCAGCACAAAGAGAAACAGTCTGCAATGTTTCAAATGACTACTGCAAGATATTTGAGGCCACTAGGGCTGTTATCTATGCACCTGGTAGAATTGCATGGTTGCATGAGGAGATGAAGGAGGAACATCTCTTGAGTGTTCAAGAAGGAGATTGGGTAAGTAGATCCCTGAGTCCCATCCATGTCAAGATGCCGGAGAAACCACTTTCAGAAACTTGCAACAAATAACTTGGTTGCCTTTTTTGTGAGGAACGCCAATGATGACAGGTGTAAGTTACTTAAAAAGAGGCTAGGCAATTTGGACTTTTTTGGCAGGTATTCCTATTTGAGACAGAGACCAGCACATCTGATAATCATGAAAGCAATGGGAACACAGCTGATGATGACATCAGCAGCAGACAAGATGAAGACCAGCAAGACATGCAACTTCGCCGATTTTTTGTGATTGGTCGATAGTTGGTCAATAGTTTGTTTTTTGTCAATAGTAGTTAAGAGAAAGTTGACAGCTAGAGTCAATTGGTCAACCTTCTATCAACATTTTGGTCGATATGAGTTGATACTATCGACTTTTGTTTTTATACTTGTTGACATGTAGACCAACTATCAACTAGTGATGAAAATGCCGATAGTTGGTTGATAGTTGGCATGTACTACCTACGAGTTTGCATGCATCATGGTCGAGAGTTGGTCGATATCAAGCAGTTGATAGTATTGACTCATACAGTCGGCGTGTTGACTAAAAAAGTCAAAGATCAACCTTCTATCAACTTTTTTGTTGACAGGAGTTGTTACTATCTCCTATTTATTTGATATTTGATATTTTTGCAATCCTGTTGATAATAGTTGATAGGGTTGATACTAGGGCAATTGTTGAGTGATTTTTAGCAAAGGTGCCTGTCGTGCAGGAAGACAATATGCATCAATGGTTGACTCAGGAGCAGCAACAGAGGTACCATGTTAGGAGTAGGATGCAAAGAAACAGAACAGTGAGGAATTTTTGAGAGGAGGAAGTACCAGTAGACTGGAAGTGATGGACTGATACATATCAACCCATTGATTGTTGATCAGGGAAGGCAGGCAATCAAGACAGAAACACTACCATTCAAGTTGCTCATATTCTATCTAGGATTCAGACCAAAGATAAGCATGCCCATACCAAAGGGACAAACAAGGCACATGGTGTCATGGGACGTACGGTCATTGCCACAAGTATATTATCTTGTGATGAAGATGATTGGTCAACGATACATCATGCAAAAGGCAATAAAATGGCTCAGTAACAATGGATCGCAAGCAGTTAAAAGGAATAAACACACTTCTGCACCTTGTCATTGTAGATTACCATCCAAATGCACACACTTGCCCAAGAATCCATACTGCAACTGCAAAGCTGCCATTGCTGATCTTTCTAAACAGAAAGTGTTGGACAAAGCAAAGGCAGAGAAGTGACAGTGGGAAATGGAAAAAAGCAAAGGGATAAACTTGACAACCACGCCACAATGTCACTGATGCTGGTAACCAACAACTGAATCTTTATTATCGCTGTCCTATTGATGTAGTGGAGCTACAGGGTGCAGTGACACCAGTGCCTAGGTTATAATGTGGATTTCTTGGCACTAAAAGCACTCCAATTGCACTTCTTTATATTGCCTCCATAATCCCAAAGTGGACTTGGTGAACAAACCTTATTTGAAATCAACATCAAAAAAGGACATTGTGCAAAAGGAGTCCAACATTGCAGAAGTGTGATGTCTCACAGACTGGGCTGAGTAGCCAGGGAAGAGATGTCAGAGAAACACAGAAGCTAGGGATAGAAGAGCACTATCTTTTATATTCCTATTTGGAAAGTGAGCTCAATTCAAGCGCACGTTGTGGTACGTACTTTGTTCCAACATGATGGCAAATTGCAGTCCAATCAATACCAATGCAGATTTTTCAATATCTTCAACCAAGATAAAAATGTTAATCTTGATCAAATATGGACAATTTTCATGCAAATATATGTTGAATCCCATCAGGGCAATGTCCCAGTTCTAGAACTGGACAAAAAAGTGTCCAGTGCTAGAACTGGACATTTTTCTTTTTCTCCTCATTGGGGCACTGTGCCTCAATGGGGCGTGCAATTCTAAAGGATGCCCCAGTGCTAGAACCAGACCGTGATGAAATTCCAGTTCTAGAACTGGGACTGATGCTCAATTTCCAATTGTGGCTCTATTCCCATTGGGCACCAGTGCCTTAATCATGACAACCAATCAGCAATCAAGGCACTGGTGCCCTAATGGGCAATGAAATTGTCCCCATTTTGGCACTATCATTGTACGTACTTGTGATAGTGGCTGTACCCTTGTGAGCTCACGCATTGAGCAAATGCGTTCAGCTAATGCTATAGGCTCTAAGTAGGGTACACAATAGTCATGCAAGTGCGTCAAATCTTTCAATGAAGTGGTATCATACACTAATAACGTACGTCGGAAAATTTGATACAGTAATTATCCCTGCCTTGATGAGATTTGATCCCCATTGGGGCACCAGAAAATGATTTCAAGGTAAAGTACCAAAATGGGGAGAAAAATGTCGTGTTCTAGAGCTGGACAATTTTTTTGTCCAGTTCTAGAAGTGGGACAGTGTCCTAATGGGCTCCAACACACACGCACACACGCATATATGTATGTATCTATGTATGTATGTATGTATGTATGTATGTATGTATGTATTTATTTATTTATGTATTTATATATATGTATATATATGCCAAAAGAAAGTTCTTCATGAGTCCTTTGTTCCTATTGTACATTCAGTTGTTTTATGGCTAAGAGACGAAATACCAAAGCATGACCCATTTTGGTCATTGTGGAGTTGTTTACTTTAATTGGGCTTGACAGAAGGATCCATTGTCTTTGTGGGAGAGTAGATGTGACACATTGCCAAAATGGTGGGGAAACCTTGAGATAAGCTTATCTGGAAATCTTGCTATGATGATGGACGATATGACAGGTCCGGTATCAGGGGCACATGAAAGCTTGGCAGGTTTTTCTTATGTCATCATACTTTTGGTGCTTATTTTCTGGTATGGACATCTCCCACATAATACAGTACTTTATATTTTCTTGCGCAAACAAACATAATACTTCAATACCTCCATTTCTAGGGTAAAAAGCGGGTTTTAAGTACCACCAGAGTATACGGTCATATGCCCTGATTGCATGAACATTTTCATTTTCTAGTGTTTAAATCCACAATCTAGAACTAAAACTGTCTACCGTAATTACTGGTGTATAAGAACCACAAAATATCCAGTCATTTCACATGATACATTATGTTGTTCTTATAATACGAATCAAGTTAGTCTCCCTCCCGTGATGAAAAAATAAATGTATCTGAAAAAATTACCCTATTTACTTGGAGGCAGCCTCTATGTATCCTTTCAACCATTGCTCGTCCGTGATATCGGTCCATCAACCATGGCCACGGGCCCATGGAGGTTTCTGACAACATTGGAGTTCTCTTGACAACTGGAACAAGTTGTGGAGAGAGATGTTCATGCGTCGGTTGATCCTGATGAGGAGAATGCAAAAAATGTTTAAAGCAGACAGAGTGCGTTAATTGACCGAAGAAAGAAAATGTATGTCAAAATGGGTCATTTTAGCTCGGTGGTTCTTATAATCCGGTGGTTCTTATACACCAGTAATTACGGTAGAATGGTTTCTCCTTATCCAAAACAACACACCAATATGCCTATGTCTTGAAAACTCTGTGTGGTTGCTGAGTTATGCCAAACAGTAGCAAACTGACAACAACAACACATCCAGACACAACAAAAATGAACCGTTATGTGCTAATTGCCCCGCTTGTGGTGTGAGAATTGGTAAGGAAAAGGTACCCTATTGCACGATAAGGTAAATTGGGTAAATTGTCAAGATACCAATGTTTTTTCTCCGCAATAAAAAAACTAACTTCCATCAGGGTTTAAGTACAATTGAAACATATCTTATAACACTTGTGGTACTTAAGACCAGCTGTTTACAGTAGCTTTGGTAGGGCACATTTCCCACAGAATCAGACTCTCTTGACTCCAGATAGTACACACTCACAACTCATATTCTACAAGGCGGTAAAGAATCTTGTTCCATTAGACCATGGTGATTTTCCTTTTCTATCTTCTAGGTCTAAGATTGCCATGGTTGTCAAATGCCACTAAGAATCTAAACAAAAAAAACAGGTTTGTATTAGTTGATGTATTAGCTGTACATACTTTATTTGAATTCTAATAGCTTTGTTGTGGGATGTCTATTCGCAGGGAAAGCACATAACTTTGGCACTGCCAATGTGACTGGCGGCTGAGTGTAATGAATATGAGCATGTTGCTCTGGACACAGAGCCACTTTTCTATGAGATATTACAATTACATTGGCAGGGATGACTCTTGTGCAAAGCACAAGAGTCTCAAACAATGTGTAGTTGTGGTCCTTCTTCACGGGACTTCTACTCATCACCACATGATAAGCCATCGAGCTCCAATGGAGAGCTTCATGTGTAAGAACATGGAAATTCTCCAAAGAGATGACCAATGTGTATCCTTTCAATTCAGTTGCTTCAGCCAGGAAATCAAGAACACTCTTCAAGTACCATATAATGCAATAGCAATAACAATGAAAAATGGTTTAATATAGACTGTCATAAAGCATTACATCCTGTTTTGTTTGCCAAGTGGACCATAGTGAGACCATCTACACTTCATTTGCATGCAGTGCTTCCCTATCAGTCACCTGGTCCTGTATGCGCTTTAGCTTTGTCTCTGTTGTGAATTTCACTAGCACAGTGTTCATTAATAACTATTTACAAGAGCCCACTTCAGTATTAGAGATTATTAGCCTTCATTTTATCCCCTTGAGGGTATCATTATTATATTTCATTACTCTTTGCAATTAAATGAAAATAAATCAACTGCAAAAAGTATTTCGAATTTGAAATCTAACCTCAGCTACAATACACTTAAGTGCTTTGTCCCAACACAAGACTTCCCGTCGTCACAGCCATCATAGCTATCTACAGGTGCAAATTTTGGGAACACTCGTTTATACAGCGGGAGGCATACTGTATCATGTTGCTTGATAGGGGCATTAAAAAGACACTTCATCACTCCATGATCTCCAACGCTCTCGAGAATGTTTCCTTGTAGCCCATGTTTGGTTGTCAAACCAGCAGGTTGAAACCACTGAATGGTAAAAAAGTTAAATGTCCAAAAGTTAGATTGGATTGCTGCATGGTGATCAGGAAAAATGACCCAAGCCAAAGATAAGATCATACACTCACCTTCACATCTTCAGGATTATAAAACATGTACTTGACAGTGGCGTGTCTTTTATGCACCCTAGTAGGGTAACCGGTCAAGATAATCCTCTTCAAAACTATCCTGTCTGCGTCTGCGCCAATCATTGATCCGTGAGCTAGCAATTCCCTTCTCTTCCCTACTCCCTCCCCAAACTCCGCAGCTTCGCGGAATACAAGGACTGGGCAGGGCGTGTACGTTACAGGTCCGAACATGGTGCATGCAAAAAATGCCCCATCTAAAGGCATGAATCTTTCGAATTTGTGTTTGTCACTGTTGAGATTGTTTTGGGAAAAGATGGGTCGACCCTGCCAAGTCTTCCAACCACATCTGAAGGTCAAAACATCCTTGCTTTTGATTGGTACCTCCTTGTCAGCCTCGCATTTTGAAGTTTGAGATAGGCCTGCGTGGAGAACAGAAATTTTATTCTCGTGTGGAAGGAGGGACACCACTGTGAGAATTGTATCAGGCGAAACGCGAGAGTAAGCATGTGGAGATACACCTTCTAAAGTGATGGTGACATATGCCCCAGATGGAACACAAGCTCGGGCAATGGCTTCTTCCATCTCGTCTTCAGAATCCATCCTTTCATCTGTATCGGTATCTATGCTTGAGCCACCAATGCAATTGTGACCGAACCCGCGTTTCGAAACTACCTCATTTAAATCCTTCATGTCTGCCATCACATCCTTCTGTGTTGCTTTGAAACTAGCAAAATGATAGACTGCCCCATATGTCTCAGGCAAATTCTCCTTCGGATCCCAATGACTCTTTCGAAAGCTTTTGAGACTGCGATACCTCGCATAACGATCACGAGCTGCGCCCTCCTCCTCCACAGCTACTTCATCTGGGAATTCGAGATCATCTTGGCGGTCCTTCTTTCGTTGAGCTAGGAGGGCACGCCGATCTTCAGCATTAACTTCTAGGTCGTCCATCAGAACATCGTTACCCCCGACAGTAGTAGTATCACTTTTTTTTTTGTTGAGTGCAAAGGCTAGTTCACCGTGGTCCTCCGCGTCATCGGTTTCGTCAACTGCATCGAGCCACGCGGATTGATAGTCAGACCAACCTGCTGGACGGGACGATCCTGGTTGAAACTTGTTCATTTCACTACTCTGACAGTTTGCTCCATCGTTCTCAAACTCTCCATCGAGTCCGCCTTCGTCGTCGTCAAACCCAATTAGATTCTGCTCTCCTTCTAGCGCATCCGGGGAAGCAAACATATCCAAAGATTCCCTCTCGGCTGGGTTTGATACTGCTAGTACAACCATCTCTCTATCGGTGCTGGCATCCTTCATCTCAATATTACCCTTGACTGCTCGGTTCTTCCTTTCAGCGGCAATAATAGGAGGACAAGACTCGTTGCCGATCCCAGCCAACACGATGTTCTTGACCGCATACGTGCCAAGATGTGGCACATGAGCTAAATGGTTAACGTTCCACGGAGCGGCATTTCCATAAATGTATCCTGTAAGTTTCAATTCTTGATTGTCAGTGTTGTATACAACTACTGGGGGGGCGAGATCAACATTTTCCCCAGCTGTAGAAAGAGTGCAAGAAGAGTTGGCAGTACCATCGGTGATCAGATACGGACGAGGAGCATCCGAAACCCAGGTTGGGCCTGAAGCTGAAATCGTGCACAACACGCGAACCAATGCCGATACAGATGTTTGATGGGGTTTGTTTGTAGCAAGTGTAGTCGAAGATACAAACGTGTTCGAGGAAGAGCCCGCATGCTTTTTGGAACCAATGACCGCGTTATCATCACATCTAGCACTTAACTCAACCTCCATGACCTTGCAATTATTCTCGCCGAATTCCGTACACGCAAGACGCGTTGCATACCGTTTCAATTCGGCACGTCGGCGCAGATAGGTCCGCTGGATGCTTTTCCCGCTTCTCGATGTGTGATGTGACATCGAGCGGTCAAGATCGACACTCATGACTAAGTCGTCTTCTTCTTTCTCTAGGCCGTCGTCATGTAGGCTATCTTCATTTTCTGCATCCATGATAAGCACATCACCAAAGGTGTTACTTTCGTCGCCGTCCCCATGAACAATCAAAGTCACTGGGGTAGGCAATCCCTGACTCTTCACTGCAGTCAATATCCTGTCCCCTCGTTCGCTTATAACATGGTCCAAATGAGCAGTATTGGCGCTAGTTTTGATGGATGCGGCAGCGACGCTCATGCATCCTCCCTTGGCACCGTCGTTGTTGCTCAGGTGATCAAGTGCATTGAAGTTGACAACACTTCTTCCATCGATCACAAACAAGACCATATCGCAAACGCGGCATAGATCCAATGCTGATTGGATGGATGCATCTTGATCTGTATAATGGTTGGAATGTTCTTGTTGGGTGTATTGCGAGCGAAAGGAAGAAAAGTTTGTCAAAAGAGTGAGATTTCCTGATGTTGGGGATGACTTTACAAACGTGTGTTCGAGAGTTATGTTTGAGCGAAAGGGATCGCAAAGGGGACGATGTGAGAGGCAGGAATAATTTGACGATAAAGAAACGCAGCATGATGAGTTCGTGTAAGCAGGGTCGCACAATGAACGATTTGCTGTACACCTACGACAATGCTGCATTATTGGTAGAACAGACACAACATCGAAAAACTACTGAACCAGAAATCATAAGCCGAAGATCTCGTGGCGGAAAACGCAATCAAAGATTGTTTAGAGATAAACTGATCCAACACCCAACGAATACAATCACCAAAATTCGATCGCTGGAAATACGTCTGCAAAATCAGAACTAGCAACATTCATTGGGGTATCTCACCTTTTTATTGGCACTGTAATGCACCGTAACACTCCTGTTAGTCCCCGACCCAGAATGAGACGAAGAAATGAGTCTTCGATCTGCGCTCTCAATCAATATCTCCCTGACCCTTTCCTCGATCCCCTCCTCCTCTTCAGAAAGAGAAATAATTCCCACAACTCTTGGTCGCGCACCTACATCGGCAACTTTGGTGAATTCTCCACCACCGACAATCACTCCCCTACGACTTGCTAACAACTCCTTCTTCTTCAACTCTCTTCTCTGCCTCGCTTCATTGATTCGATCGGCCTTGGCCTTACTACCTACTGCTGCACCGCCTGCGCCGGGCCCTTTCTGGATCTTTCCTCCCGCTCTTCGGTTGAGACTGCGTTTACTTGCGGTGCTTCGTTTGTTTTTCTTGTTTTGTTGCTTTAGTTTCCCGGAGCGGTGAGAGTGTGGTGCTGCTGGCATGATGGCGCTGGGAGGGGTAGATCGCTCGTTCTTTAAAAATATTATGTGGACGCGACAGACAACATGCCCACAAGAACTTAGTGATAAATAAATAGATAAAACTGCGGCTATTACAACATCGTACAATACTGGCAAATGGGAGGGGAGAGATGTGGAGTAAAATCGTCCTTTTCGTGGTTATGCTGGGCCGACACATCATAGCCGAAACTTCACAAGGAGTGTATCCAAATGATACCTTGGCAAAATGAAGCGTGATGGCCAGACCATTGCACTGTGTTCAGCAGGCGGTCTGATACGACGGGGACGGATTCGACGAGACTTCTGACGAGACTCCTTTTCCCGCCAAAATTATAACAATGGGGACTCCACCAGTCTCCTATTTGCTTTAGCCCTTTCGTCGGCATCATGGCAGAA
This sequence comes from Cyclotella cryptica, assembly GCA_013187285.1. Classification (NCBI taxonomy): domain Eukaryota; phylum Bacillariophyta; class Thalassiosirophyceae; order Thalassiosirales; family Thalassiosiraceae; genus Cyclotella; species Cyclotella cryptica. The sequence goes on along the minus strand of JABMIG010000299.1, from coordinate 94,033 downwards.
GCTGAACCATCTGACGAGAATTGGTGTGGTATCTACAGTATGGTATTGTATTGCACGCGATTCGGAGCCCTTACAAAATTGCATGTCATACCTTAAGGTGTTGTACCAGTGCAAAACATCGTAACAAATACGGTGCCACTCCGATATTCCACTGTGACTGGATGGCTTGGATTTGGTTCCCAGTCATGGTCAACTTGTACACGTTACTATAGCCTTTTGGGAGTCTGGGTATATTCGGACAGGGGATTAGTGTGTACAATATGTGGTCATTTTTTAAAGGTTTTGAGAGTCATCATACGTTATAAACGGATTCATATATTTGGGGCTGCACTGCATTTTGTACGATTTTGAACGAGCTCACGATACAGCCATCTCAGCCATTACAAAAGATCCACAGATTTTAGAACAAAAAATAGAGTGTTCGCAAGTTTCTAAAACCAGCGTTTATGTCATTAAGATATTAATATTACTATTTATGGCGGGAAAACGGGTCTCGTCAGAAGTCTCGTCAAATTCGTCCCCGTCGTATCAGACCGCCTGGTGTTCAGTGAGGTTGAGGGAAGTCAGCAAAATACCGTAATTACTGGTGTATAAGAACCGCAAAATGTCCGGTCAATTTCAAAAGATACAATAAGTGGTTCGTATACTACGAATGAAGTTAGTCTCCCCACCGCGATGAAAAAATAAATGTATCTGAAAAAATTACCCTATTTACTTGGAGGTAGCCACTATGTACCCTTTCAACCATTGCTCGGCCTTGTGATGTGTGTGTTTGTTGTGAGCGTTATGTGTGGTGAGTTTTCGGTCATAGTAGTGCAACTCAGTGTATAATGGGACCCATGTGGACCGAAACATATGGGCATATTGCTCTCGATGAGGAGAATCTAAATGACCAATGTTTAGAGTCAACAGGGTGTGTTGACTGGCCGAAAACGGAAAATGTCCGTCGAAATGGGTCATTTTGCAGTGGTGGATCCTTTACTCGGGCGGTTCTTATACACCAGTAATTACGGTAGTCTTCATGGAACAATAATATTACCAGCAGCCGCTGCAAGATTTTTTGTAGCGAGCTAGAGATAATGCGATTCGTAGAGACAGAGGAAGACGTACTTTGAAAATAATGTGGATTGTCTGCGCTTAATTTTTAATGAAATCGCAGTTGCTGGGCGCGAGCGCCTCGCTCACGCTCGCCCCATTTTAAAAGTAGGAAATATAGCTTGGTAAAGTTCCTTGTTAGACAATCTTTTGTGACAGTATAACATTCCCTTCAAGTTCACAAAACCATTCGTGTAAATTTTTTGTGACACTTTAACCCTCCAACGGAGATTCCCCTTAAAGTATGTTAACTTGTGCAGGATTCTGCACAAGTTATATTTACAACTTGTGCAGAATCCTGCACAAGTTAAGCCTTTTAAGGCGTTAAAGCGCGCAATGACGACACATTTTTTTCAGTAACGAGATTCCACTAGTGTGATTTGGAAGGCGATGGGATGTTTGTTAGCACGAACAGGCACACTGTCCCGAGACTGCCAAACACGCTTGGGAAACGGAGGGACTGTTAGGCAGTACAAACGTGCTGAACCAGCCAAGGAATCGAGAAAGATTACAGGTCCTCATCCGATGGCTGTCTGATGGTAAATACAGTCTTGATTGAAGACATGATGGCTGTGCTAGATTATGAGATGGCTGCGCTAAATGGATGATAAAGTAATCGTAGTTGTTATGGTCATCTCTAGGGCCAATTTTTTGTGTGGAATTCAGCTGACGCATCAGAATAGTGTGAAACTGACCAGAACATGGTAAAACAAGGTCATTTAGTTAACTTGTGCAGGATTCTGCACAAGTTAATTTACTTGTGCGGAATCCTGCACAAGTTGCCGTTGGAGGGTTAATGATCCCTTCAAGTTGACAAAAGCATTATTGTAAAAGATGTTGTATGTTATAACGTTGATCTTTCAACCTATTCACAAGATTTAATTTTAAAGGTAGGCAATTACTTAGGACAATATAACTACCCATGTAAGTCCAAGCGAAAAATGAATTATTTACAGGTAAGTTGACATCAACTTCATGGTCAGTACCTGTTTTGTCAAAAAACAAAAAAACTGTCTCACTGAAGAAGAAGAAGAAGAAGAAGAAGAAGAAGAAGAAGAAGAAGAAGAAGAAGAAGAAGAAGAAGAAGAAGGAGAAGGAGAAGGAGAAGGAGAAGGAGAAGGAGAAGGAGAAGGAGAAGGAGAAGGAGAAGGAGAAGGAGAAGGAGAAGGAGAAGGAGAAGGAGAAGGAGAAGGAGAAGGAGAAGGAGAAGGAGAAGGAGAAGGAGAAGGAGAAGAAGGAGAAAACGGCTCAGTTTCCAACATATTACCAGCAGCCGCTGCAAGATTTTTTGTAGCGAGCTAGAGAGGATAGGATATGTAGAGACAGAGGAAGACGTACTTTGAAAATAACGTGGCTTGTCTGCGCTTAATTTTTAATGAAATCGCAGTTGCCGGGCGCAAGCGCCTCGCGCGCTTTGCACGCGCCGCGCTCACGCTTGCCCCATTTTAAAAGTAGAAAATATAGCTTGGTAAAGTTCCTTGTTAGACAATCTTTTGTGACAGTATAACATTCCCTTCAAGTTCACAAAACCATTCGTGTAAATTTTTTTGTGACACTTTATTGATCCCTTCAAGTTACAATTACCATTCTTGTCATTCTTGTAAAAATTGACACGTTGTTCTTTCAACCTATTCACAAGATATAATTTTAAAGGTAGGCAATTACTTAGGACAATTTAACTACCCATGTAAGTCTAAGCGAAAAATGAATTATTTACAGGTAAGTTCACATCAACTTCAAGGTCAGTACCTGTTTTGGCAAAAAGCAGAAAAACTGTCTCACTGAAGAAGAAGAAGAAGAAGAAGGAGGAGGAGAAGAAGAAGAAGAAGAAGAAGGAGGAGAAGAAGAAGGAGAAGAAGGAGAAGGAGGAGAAGGAGGAGAAGGAGGAGAAGGAGGAGAAGGAGGAGAAGGAGGAGAAGGAGGAGAAGGAGGAGAAGGAGGAGAAGGAGGAGAAGGAGAAAACGGCTCAGTTTCCAACACAACTAAGATTTAAAAAAATCTTGATTATGTGACAAATTACTTACAAATTATCAGCAGCCGCTGCAAGATTTTTGTAGCTAGGGAAACAGAATGCGATTTGTAGAGACAGAGGAAGACGTACTTTTGAAATTAAGTGCTTGTAGTAGTATGCAGGTAGTATGCCACTTTTCTACGCTTAATTAATATGTACTATAGTAGTTGCAAATGGGCGCGAGCGCCCATTTTAAAAGTATTTACCCATTTTTAGTTTGCAAAATCATTCTTGTTAGACGTACATTTGATTGTAATTTAATGACAGCAGTGCATCAGATGGCAGTGTCTGTGCAGTGTCTTCTTCTTTGTAGGTGATAATGATGAACTCTTGTGAAACAGTTGTGAGTGGGTGGAGTGAGTTGTGAGTGACATTGAGTGACTTGTATGTGTGACCTGAGCCGAAAATCGTCGTAAAAAATATCACGCAAAAATTATAGGTAGGTGTGACAGGTGTCAAAGATATGATTTTTATTAGCTATATTTTGTGCTATTGTGAGAATGGAAAGGCAGTGGAACTGCACTCCAGTCCAAACGATGCAAACGAACATTGTGTAGACTTCTACACAATATGGTATGTCTATACCCTTCTGAAAGATGTTCAGATCTTCCAAAAGAGTGCTCTCTTATTTGGGGTTCTGAACTTCCATGTTGGGGAGTCCATGCCGCCGGGAGGTGGACTCTCCTACTTGGGGTCCTGAGAATGCTCCATTTAGGTTTTGTACCCAGGGTACAAAAAGGCTGATTCCTGCTCTATTTAGGTTTTGTACCCAGGGGTACAAAAAGGCTGATTCTTGGCCTATGTCACTCGCCCCACGAATGGAGTATCAGGTAAAAGGAACCAAAAACCTAAGTGTTTTTAGGTGAAAAAAGGGTTCTCATGAGAGTAACAATAACGAACTAAAGAGTTTGTTAAACATGTGTAACGAGTAAGTGTTGTTTGAAGAGGGAGAGTCCGTTGTTGTCATTTTGAAACTGACATTTAATACGGTTTTAAGTTTGGTTGTTAAAAAAGGTGTAACTCTTCGTATATTCAGTCTTTCTGATTTGGTTCCACGTTGAATCCTGATGGTGCCATTCGTATGAACTGATGTGATAGTCCAAGGATCACTTTCATATCTACTTTCACCTTTGCGGAGTATACCATCTTTTCTAAGAAGTACTTGATCACCAACTTTGTAGTCCCAATCACGACGTGAGCTATTTTCCCGTTCTGTGTTTTGGTCTGTTTGGTGTTGCCTATATTCTCCAATTTTATTCCAGTCGGCCAGGAAGGGGATGTCGAACAACATGTCCCGTCCAAAGATGGCTGCACCTGGGGAGGCTTTTAGTACTGTGTGGTATGTTGAGCGAATGGCCCAAGCGACATTTGTCACGAACTTGTCTATATCGCTTGTCTCTACTGAAGGGGCCATGTCTATTTCAGCTGTTCGAGCATAGATGATATCACCTGATGCACTCGTTCTAGAATTGCATTCGCTTGTGGATTCTTGACACTGGTAGGCTTACTCGTGATCCCATATGAGTCACATAGGGCTTTGAAGTGAAGTTTGAATTTGCTTCCATTGTCATAAATTATGTATTGACAACGTGGATACCTACTAAACCAGGTCTTGTTCACTAAGTTGCTGATCATTGCTGATGACTTATCAAAGTATGCTAACTTAGGTTCCTCATGGGTCTTTTTACCCTTCCCCCTTTTGTATCCAGGGGAATAATCGCCTCAGTGATTACCGGTAGTTCAACTATTTCAAACCAGCTAGAAGCTGGGTCAATCATAGTCAGACACATGAAATCAATTACTGTCCCATCTTTACCTTTGATTGTATACGGGCCAATAAGGTCCACACATAGTACATCCCAAGGGTTTGTGATGGCAAATTTAGTAGGGAGTTTCCCATACTTATGCTTATGCCTCTTGTTGACTTGGCATGCATGACAGTTTTTGACATATTTACGGACGGTATTTCGCATACCTTTCCATCGAGTCTAGTGTGTCCAGGGTGCTGGAGATAGTGGTGGTACCAACTAACTGCACGGTGTTGAAGATCTTTCGGAATGACCATTTTTCCTTCCTTACATAGGAGATGTGTACTTTTGACCAATTGTGTCGAGTACTGGTCTTTCAACGTCTTCAAGCTGGCATCAAGCTTTTGTGCTTCTGCAATCTCTCGTGACTGTTAACGGGTAGATTACATCTTCTTCGCTGCGGTTTGCAAATACCAGATTCATTTCCTCTTGGTATGCAGAGGTGTCTATCGCACTCTCTTCTTGCATGGTGTAATGACACCAGCATTTGGTGAACACCATCCAGTTCTCGTGCTCACTCGGCATTGGTCCGATGTCTAAGCGAGAGATGGCGTCGGCAACAGTGTTATGTATGCCTTTAATGTAAACAATTTCGGGGCCAAATTCTTCGAGGAGCAATCTCCATCGGTAGACACGGTCAGAGGTTAATCCAAGGGCGTCTTGGATTAGATTTTTATGGTCTGTGTAGACTTTTAATCTTTGTCCCCACAACATGCCTTTGAACTCCTTGAGTGTTTCCACTATGGCCAGTAGTTCTAGTTCGGTCACGCTGTACTTCTGTTGCATTGTCGACAGCTTCCTGCTGAAGAACGCAAGGGGCCTATTACCCTGGGTGATAACTGATCCAAGTTGTTTAGACGAGGCATCAGTATATATCTCAAATTCCATTGAATAATCGGGATAGGCTAAGACTACATCCTTGGCAATTGAAGTCTTAACGTCATCGAATGCTTTTGATGCACTGTGTCCCAGTACCATGGACGTTTCTTCGTCTTGTTGGCTCTGGTGACCTTGGTGTGACCGCACTCTCCTACCAGTGAGGTGAGTGGGGCAAGCACTTCGCTGCGTCTTGCCCAAAGATCTCTATAGTACTGGACCATGCCCAGGAACTTACGGAGGTCTTTGACATTTTTCAGCGATGAAATCGCGAGAATTACCTGTACCTTTTTCTGCTGTGGTTTAATCCCTGTTCGTGTGAGGGTATAACCTAGATATTCTGTTTCAAAGGTGCAGAATGACGACTTTCGGCGTTGATTCGCAAGCCCGCCTCGCGTAGCCTGGTAAGCACCATTTTCAATTTGTCAAGGTGGTCTTCCAGGTTTGCCTTTGTGATGCATAACAAATCATCAAGGTAAGCTCGTACGAACTCTAAGGCTCCCATTAGTGTTGACATTTTTGCTTGAAAGATGTCTGGTGAACCTCGCGATGCCCATTGGCAAACGGAGGTAGGAATACTTGCCCCATGGGAAAATGAGGGTACATATTTTGGATGAATTGGGATCCAGTCTAATGGTATAATAACCCATGTTTAAATCTAGGGTTGTAGCATAGGTAAATCCTTCTAGCTCTTGCAGGACTGTACTGATTTTGGGTAATGGAAACGGCTTTCGGACTAGTCGTTTATTTACTTCTCTAAAATCAGTGAGAAAGCGTACAGTTCCGTCTTGTTTTCCAGTGATAAATGATGGTGACGCCCATTCCGATTTGGGCTGAAACTCTACCACTCCCAGTTCGCATAATCTATTCAGTTCTTTGATAGTTGTTTCTTTGCGAGATTTTGGTACTGGGTATGCCTTGCCATGATATGGCTTTGCCCTCCTTAAGTTCGAAGGACACAGGCTCTGTGTTCCAATCACCTAGTGTTCCGTCAAAAAGTTCCTCAAATTCTGTGAGTAACTCCAGCAACGAGTTTTGGTCTTGGAGACTAAGGTGAGTACAATTGGTGCTAACAATTGATTGGAGGTCTGCCTTTTATAATTTGCATCTAGGATTTTAACTACCCGCTGTGTCGCTTCCTGCGTACTTTGCGGTTCATTTGCCATGCTGTTGTTAACAGCCCAGGCTTTATCCAAGTTTGATGAGGTCAGACTATTGATGTCTCTCATTGGCAAAATGATGTGATCAATGGTTATTTCTTTTGTTCGAAAATCTAGAACAATTCAGAGCTCTTTCATGGTTTGACATCTAAGAATGAGGTCGAACGCTGGCTTAGCCATCTTTTTCTTATCATACTCTACTATGTCAGGAGTCACTGTGTACTCCTTACTGTTCGAATACTCAAAGAACTTTAAGTTGACTTTGCTCCTTCCTTTGGTTAGAAAACTCCCATTCGACGTGTGCCAAGACTTTGGCACCTGCCTATTCAAGTAGGGAAAGCGTTTCTCCATTTCTTTTGCATGGAACAGGAGATCACCATCAGATCCACTGTCTAGTAGGATCCTGATGACTGTGTTACTGGTACGACGCCCTGTAGAGTGTTCGATATTCTTACGGGCTGGATTTTCAGTCGCTTTATAGCGTGCTTGTGCTACTACAGTAGTGACCTGCCCTTCTTTACCTGTCAAAGGGGGTTCACACTATTGAAAAGGTCACCCGACAGTTCGGGTCTGACAATTCGGTTATTGTTTCACTCTGTGTAAGGTTGACTGGAAGATTTCCTAGGTCTTCTGCCAGGTTCGAACATGTCTTGTTTGAACCAGAAAATGTTATGTTGGCACGTGGGGAAGTCTTAATCGGACTAAGATAAGTGTTAATCATTTCATTACAATCGATTTTACTACACAATTTCTTAGTACTCCCCAACCCATCATCTCAAGATGAGTCTGAATCATCACTGTCGCTCATTTCGTGATGCTTACGCTTCTTCTTTCCGATAGCGCTTTCATTTTCTTGTTGGACTTGGTAAGTTTGTCGATTTTAGCGGATAGCTGCGCATAGCTACTTCCTCCTCGAGCAGGTCTCTCTAGTCCACGAGAGTTTCCATTTGGTTTTCTCCCCTTGAAGCTTGACTTGGGGTCCCATTGAGTCATACTTCCGGCAATCCGAGTGTTGTGGGTGGTATGTTCGCCCCATGTTTCTTGCAGAGAGAACAGTACTTCTCTGTGCGACGTTTCTTCAGAATCCGGTCACTAAAAGAGACCATCTTCTTCCTAGATGAGTCGTTAGCCTTGGCTACGGTCTTGGGTCCTTCTCCAACCTTCTCGGTGGGGTAGGCCTTCTCGATGCGTTCAAGGACTTGAGAAGTTCCCTGACACTCTGTGGTACCAAAGCTCCACTGAGCTCCTATTGGTCCTGCCAGTTCCTAGGAACCATCCTGAGGATGTGGCTTGCCAAGTCGGCATCATCAAATGGCCCGCATACTTTCGTAGACTTTGCAGCCTTTGAAGAGTAAAACAGGCACGGCAAGAGTTCCACATACCCGTTAAGGCGCTGGATCCTCTGCACAAAGTCCCTAGTGGGTACCCCGTTTTGTGTCTTCAGCCCATTGCTGATGTAGAAACATTCTTGCTCCACTGCATCAGTCCTGAAGACGGTCTGCAGGTGCAACTGGACACATTCCTGAAAGGAGGTCCAAGATGCCGGGCGTTTTGTGGGATGCTCGGTCCCATACACATCGGTCCAGGGTTCGCAATTGATTTGCACCCCAACAATGGTGGTCCAAGGACGACGGGCAGTCTCCGACAATTGAGTGGAGTACTGCAGGAAGATCGCTTGGCCAGCGGACACTATGGCCTCGCTGGTGTGGATTTTAGCAGCAGTTGCTTTGTTCCACGACTGGAGGATGGGGGAATTTTCATCCGTCCCTTTGAACTTGGCTTTGGCTGCAGTGGCCGCAGTCAGTTTTGCCTCAGCCTTTGCATCTGCCTTACAGGCTTCCTCGTAGTCCGTGTCTAAGTCTCTCTGGGAAATTGTTTCCATCGAGGTTTTGACATGGTTGAGGAACTGTTCAGGACTTCCCTCGTCGAAGACGGTGACAGACAAGGTCATTTTGTTGGAGACCTTGATTTTGTTGATTACCTTCGGGGTGTCCATGGCAGTGGGAATGGCTTAGACCTCCCTGAATTCCGTTCACACTCCTGTGGCTTGAGTCCTTCTGGGCTTGATTTGCTGGTCGACATCCTCTTAATTGCCTCGCCAAGGGGCGTATTATAAAACAAGGCCTTGAAGAAGGTCTTGGGTGCCCTGTTGAGGTTAGCTCGAAAAAGAATTTTTCTATTTTTAAATTTTTAAATTTTTCTTTGTTGGCTTTTATTTCTTGAAAGTCTTGCTCCAAGGTATTTCGCGAGAATTCTCGATCACAAAATTAATCTGACTCGTAGGAATCCCCGATCGCAGAAGTCGATCGCTCGAAGTTTATCGCTGATGCTCGCTGATCGCGGGATTATTTTGGAGAGCTCGTAGATCGCGAAACCGTAGGAATTCGTCGATCGCGTAGCCGATTTTGGATAAATCGTCAATCGTGCAAAAAAAACGTATCACTGGTGCGAATAGTTAAAATTGCCGCCGCGATAAAAATTGTTAGCGTACCTCGTGTCGGAAGGTTTGGATGTCGATGGCTTTGGTGCACGAAGGTCACACCACGGTTATCTATAGATAGTGATCTGAGCCAAAAATCGTCGAAAAAAATATCATGCAAAAATTATAGGTAGGTGTGACAGGTGTCAAAGATATGATTTTTATTAGCTATATTTTGTGCTATTGTGAGGATGGAAAGGCAGTGGAACTGCACTCCAGTCCAAACGATGCAAACGAACATTGTGTAGACTTCTACACAATATGGTATGTCTATACCCTTCAGAAAGATGTTTAGATCTTCCAAAAGAGTGCTCTCTCATTTGAGGTTCTGAACTTCCATGTTGGGGAGTCCATGCCGTCGGGAGGTGGACTCTCCTACTTGGGGTCCTGAGAATGCTCCTATTTAGGTTTTGTACCCAGGGGTACAAAAAAGGCTGATTCCTGCTCTATTTAGGTTTTGTACCCTGGGGTACAAAAATGGCTGATTCTTGGCCTATGTCAATGTGATTTAATGGTCAGTACGTACTTACCACAATATTTGCACATGTTCCGGCAATCAATCTTTACTTTATTTAGAGAAACTCCCAGTTCCTGTAGACTAGAAAAGGCCTAGCAAGAGCGTCATGCCTACTGCACAAGAAGAGCACATGCTTGCCATTATCTGCACACTCACTGAACACACATGATACATCAACATTTATCTTCATTTCTTGGTTTCAATGCGCAAATGTTATATGGTAACCATGGGGTACCAACCACGCTACCACTTTCGGTATTTAATTTTTTGCGTCCCCTGTTTTAACTATAGTAGACTTATCTAATAAAAATATCAACATGATGTACCTGGTTGTGCAGCCTAGATGATTCTCATTTTGGCCTGCTGTAAAAAACTTGTGGTGGCTGCTAGTAATCTTACTTTACATTACTTACAGCTGCTGGTAGATTTTTGCAGCAAGCCAGAAAGAATGAAACATTGTTGAAATAGAGGAAGTATTAGGTTTAAAATGAGGTGGCCAGTTGTTAGTGAGTGGTGCGTCTCACCCTTGACCACTCCCATTTTGGAAATAAGATAAAATATAAAGATCTAATTTTAAAGGTAAATAGACATCAAAACATAATTATTACCCATGTATGTCGACCACAACAAATAATTATTTACAGGTGGTCAAAGATGTAAGACTGTCTCACAGAAGGAGAAGAAGAAGAAAACTTGGCTCAGTTTCCCAATACAACTAAGCTTTTGAAAAATCTTGATAAGTACTCATTCATCTTGCTGAGAAGATCCTTTTTCTGGTAAAACTAAGAATTTCTCATGACGATATCATGACTGCCAAAATCTATTAGTGATACTCCTTTGCATTGCCTGCATCATGGTACAGCAAAATAGTCATCGTTGTTTTCTCTTTCGGTGATCTCCTTCACTATAACATCTTGGATGTTGGAGCTCATTTCTAATAGAAATCGGATGTGCTGACAGGGTACCTAAGAACGGAGTTAACTTCTCTTGAATCGATTTATAGAGACTGTCGGCCTTGGCGTAGGCTCCCCATTGACAGTATTTCTCATGGGCAGCAGTGTAGTATTCCAGTGAAGTTAAAAAATCACTCGTGTTGAAGAAAAAGTTTGCTGCAAGCTCATACGCAAGTGCTTCCTCGTGAACCAACATGTGTATCTTAGCTGATGATATTGCCCTGTCGTAAAGAGGTTGCGCCAAGTCAATTCTGTCATTAGAAAAGTGTGCTTCGGCTTCTAGTAACAAGCATTTGTTCTCAAATGTCCACGAGGAACCTTGTTCAGCCCAAATTTGCATTTGTGCTTTGAACTGTTCCCCCTGTTCTAACCAAAAAGCAATGTTGGTTTCACGATAAATACGAAATGCTACTAGTCCACCTGTAAGAACATGAAAGATGTGGTTTGGCGTCAATACCCATGATTTGGCTGCGCATTGGAAGAATTCGATTGCACTTTCTTTCATGCGATTATAATCATCCAAGATAAATGCTTCGTATATTTTTAGGAAGCGACTATACCTCAGGATTGAGCAATTGTTAAAATCCAATGGGTCGGCAACAATAATTCGAATTTACAAACACTTACTAAACTTCCAATGCATGCGGGTTGTGTCTGTTGAAAATGCGTTGCTTCACATCACGATCTGTCATAGTTTTGCTCTCTGCAGATCCAATTAATTTGATAATTGCATGTTGTAACAGTAAGAGATAGTCATCTGACGTATCGTGCCCTCGTGACATCAGAAAGCGACGACCTTGTGTAACAAGTTCTAATGAAACTGAAAGTTTTGACCCAGACCAGAAAGCGCCACTAGCATACATCACTCTACTGTAGCAAGCACAGGTCCTGTAGGGAAAGGACGTGATATTTGTCACAATAACAGACAACATTGTTCAGGACTTTGCATCGCATCCAAGAAAAGGAATCAGATCAATGACATGAGGATACTTACACATCTCCTGCTGCTAAAGCAAGGGCCTCATTTTCGAGTCGATTTTCATTTGCGATGTGAAGAGGCTCAGTGAAGCACACAAGATCAGCAGACACATAAAACACTTGACCTGCGATTTCTCTCAGCTTCATACGGTCGACGATAGATTTTGCTAGACTGGCGAATTTATATCCACCTTTGATATCTCCAAGATTTGCATCAAGGCTCCCAAAGTATACAAAACCAACAGGGCTCATCGGCGACATCCCGTAGTTTAAAGTGATTTCGACCATTTTTAGAGTAACGATAGGCTGGCAAACAACATGAATCATTGATCAGGGGACATGAAAAGGTAAAGGAAGCAAGTGGCCAATACTTGTAACTTACTAGAAGATTTGGATCCACCTGTTCAGTTACTTCTTTCAGTCTACGCAAGAATTTCATTGCCATGATTTTCGTCTTATCTGTCATCACTCGGTATGCCAGTAAATCCATCACTGATATATTATCAATCATTAATTGTGTTGTCTTTATTTGTAGCTCAATATTGTCATCTGAATATGATCTGGGCAGTTCCTCGCCTAGCTTGGACAAAATTTCGCAGCCCATTTCGACAGAATCAGATATTTTCGATGCATAGCACATTGTCGACATGCTAAATAAGAAGGCCAGGTAGTGCATTGCAATGTGACTGACTAATCAAAATGAATCTTATGATACTTGACAGATGTCGAAACTTACCAGATGTATGAAATATTGAGAGTGTCTTCGAAGGAGCATGCATTTTTCATCACTTGTTCAGTTAATACAGTAAGACTTAACACATCACCAGTGATTAGAGCACACTCGGCTGCCAACTCGTGAAGTTCGAGGCCGAGGTCATAGTGATCTTTCCAATGAGTTTTCTTGAGAAAAGAAATGCTGTTGTCTAAGAAATTAAACGCAGAGTGGAACTCAGACATATCAATTGCAATTTTTCCCGCAGCGAGATTGTACTTGACAATTTCCAGACGTTGTCCATCGTCGAAAACAGCAGAAGGACCGCCAAGATTTATTTGGCTTACAGCAACAAATAACATTCTGTTATTGTCATCCACCTTTGATGAGAGCTCAGCAAGTGAAAGTCCATATTTCATGTGATGAAGGCACCTTTCTTCTTCTGCTGTCATGCTGTACGCAGCTTCTTGTATACGGTCATGACAGAAAACATATTTCGCATTCATTTTGTTCACGAAGCCTTCCTCTTCCGCAAGGGCTAATGGATCGATCAAACTGTCACCAAGATTTGCCTCCAATTCTTTTATGATGTCTACTTCTATCAAAGCACCGAAGCATGATAGAGTAAAGAGTGCCAACTTCACATCTGGTGGGAGCTTGCCTATCCTTTGCGTAAAAAACACTGCAACGTTATCAGGCAAACCTCGCGACATTATTTTTTCCTCGTCCCATTGCCAGCGACGGTGCGTGAGGCTAAGATAAAGCAACCCATCCCTATTCAGCGAAAGTACGAATTGGGAGAAGAATAGAGGATTTCCTTTTGTCTTGTGGTGTACAACATCCGACAGGGACCTCACAAGCCGTGGGGGTAAACACAGGAGACAAGACAACACTCTGGCCACCATCTCCTTATCCATGCATTCTAACTTGACAATCCTTGCAGGGACACCCAAACGTTGAACACGTTCAATCATTTTCCAAAACGGATGACCACTCTCGACTTCGTCGTCGCGATAACAACCAACGAAGAAGAGTCGTTTGTTTGCATCGGGGGACATTAAAATCTCGCCAACTACTGAAATTGTGACGTCTGTATAAGAAGCAATCACGGAGCCGACACAAGTGAGCCACATCTTAAATGGAAAGGCCTACTGACAAAAGGAAAGGAAACGTACCATCCGCCCATTGAAGGTCATCCAAAAAGAGAGCAATGATACAATTTGAGCAGCTAGAGATTGTCTCCACAAATCGGCACATTAAGTAATAAAGCCTCTTCTGCGCATCCATGCAATCCTGGTTGGGGTTAGAATAACTATCGCTCTCATTGCATACGATAATGTCTCCCAGTTTGGGTATTACTTTGACTATATGATACGCATCTTGGCCGAATGCTTCTTGCAATTTTGAAGCTAGCAACTTCAATCGTCCTCTGTCAGTCTCTTGAATCAACTTATGGCAATACGCATTGAACGCTCTTGCTAATATTGAAAAGGGTTGGGCTCGGTTCAATCTATCAAACTTGCCCTGGAGAAATACTCCACCAATCGAGACTATGAACTTCCCGAGGCGATGAGCCAGCGACGATTTCCCTGTTCCCGATTCTCCAGCTATAAGTGCTATTTCAGGCGATCCTGAAGCCGAATTCCTGTAAGCACACTGGAGAGATGCGAATTCATCATTGCGCATGAAGAGAGTCTCATTCAAGGTTTGAGGGGTCAAGGTGAGTTCGTTAATATCCAAATCTCTCAGAAACTTCTCAGGGTATTCTACCATCAAACGCAAATCAGACGTGACATCAGATGCCTTCGAGTATGATGCGTCTCCACTGAAATCACCGTTGATGCAGTCGATCATGTTGTAGATCATACTACAAACCAATTCAGGGATACCTTTCCCTTTCAGCTGTTGGATGGATACTTGAGCCTTTTCTTTGCTTAATACTGCTACATTTCCAGTCCCACCTTGGCTGTGCTCCGAGTATAGCAGAGAACGATTAACTCTTGCTTGGCGTTTCCGGCTTCTGAAACTAGTACAACTTTCACCCAGATCTCCCGTGAGACTTTCTTCACTGCCGAGTCTGTCTTGGTCGTCCTCGTCAACGACACTGTCATCCGAGACTCGCAATCCCGTCGCGAAATCAAACGCCTGCGATGCAGATTTTTTTTTCGGAGCATCTTCGAAAGAGGAGGGGCCAACTAACAATTCACGAGGAGGTCGGTCACCGCCCGAAAACAACTCGTAGAAAACCAAACCAAGAAGGTATATTCGTTGTCGTCTATCACGGACTGAGTCTGAACAAACGATCTCTTCAAAGTAGTCACTACCCTTGCGTGTAACTGCAATATTTGCTGAGTCAACATTGAGATATCTTTCCTCATCCTGATTCTGCACCAGCTCGTTGACGATATTGAATCCCGTTACTGTGGAGGGCACCCCAGAGCTCTCGGCATAGTCATCAACGAAGTCATCAGAGAGTGCCTGCAATTCACTTCCATCAAGGACCGGCATAGAGCTGGATCTTGGTTCTGTGAATGTGGAGTACGAAATCGGTTCAGTTGGGATTGTGCTGCTTGTCCGTTTCACCTCTTGCGCATCCGTGCTGATCCAGCCTTGATCGTCTTTCAAACGAACTGTAATGAACTGAGCCAAATCAGGCATTGAACCGTTCGAAATCTGCTGTGGCAGCATTTTCAGCCCGTCTGAAAAGCCGATACGAGCTAAATCCTCCGCCTTGCTGATGTCATCCGAGAGAGATA
The DNA here is from genome assembly GCA_013187285.1 of Cyclotella cryptica. Classification (NCBI taxonomy): domain Eukaryota; phylum Bacillariophyta; class Thalassiosirophyceae; order Thalassiosirales; family Thalassiosiraceae; genus Cyclotella; species Cyclotella cryptica. Next base: position 78,688 of record JABMIG010000299.1, on the reverse strand, counting down.
ACGCAATATTAAGGGACGCGACAAGGTAATCGCGTGATACAGCGTCGCGAACGCAGCAGCTGCCATTGATACTGACACTGCTTGTATTGTATTTCGGTGCACATTTGATCCATTCTCTCAAGGAGATAATCGTCGCATTGACCATTTTTGTTTTTGTGGGGGATGTTAAATCCACTATATGTCATGACATGTCTTTCCCTCTCTGTGACAGTCACAGACTCAGGGATTCACAAGCTAAAATGAGAGGTCTTCGTGCCAAAAATAATTTATGTGCTCTATTATAATAGGTATTGTAGGTAGAACGGTAGAACGCTTGGGTTGACAAAAATTATGGGCAGAACGACCCAGTAGAATTTTACGTACGGTAGCCAAGTGCAGACTACTTTTGGTCTGCTCACATCATGTTGTTGTGAGATGCACCGCTAAGGTATTGTGCCGTATTGTACAATATCCCTACTCTTTTTGTTCGGTGCAATAGTGCACCAACCACCTTAACCCTTATGGTGCAATTAATTGCACCATAAGAAAACGATTCCTACGTTACTCCATTAGAAATTCAAATAATCACATTTGACATTAACAGGTAAGTGAGGCTTGGCATCATTCCACCTGGAATATATGCCATTTTATAGTACATTATGTCCCTACTCTTTTCTGCGGTGCAACTATTGCACTGCAGGAACGAGTAGGGATGTTGTACCCAGAGTGTTGATTAAGCACAAAGAACACTTCTGATTTTAACAGCTGCGCATTTCTCTTTTGTGACAAGTGATTTTTTTATTATGTTATTGCCATTATTGCCGAGTTGGGATGATAGTATTCTGGCAATATGAACTATTCCCCATAAGTCCTCTAGAGCTTCCTTCAGTTGTCTCACCCTGCCATCATCAAAGTATTTTAACCTAGCCATTTGTAGACCCCCCCCCCCTCTATATCCTGACTGCCACAGAGGTGGTGCAATAATTGCACCACCTCTGTAGAACTCCAGTATATTTCTACTTATTTTCCAGGGGGTGCAATTATTGCACCACCTTGTTGGCCTATTCCGATGTACAAACGTGTAGAAATGGCGTTGACATTTCGCCCTGAAAAGCTTTATCTCGGGGGTTGTGAAGCTGCTTGAGCTCTTAAGAAAACATTGAGAAAATAAAAAGAAAGCAAAATAAAGACAGAATGAATTTATTAGAATAAATGTAAGAATAATTTAAAATTATCAGAACAAATGTAAAGCAACAGATTTTCTTTTCAGAATAATCCAGAAACTAAGTTTCTCACAAATTCGTCTGTTGCTCTGCTGTTTACATGCATTGGAATAGTATAAGATAAGGTGGTGCAATAATTGCACCACAAAAAAGAGTGGTTTAGCATGAAATTTGGTGTGCCATTATTGCACCACCTCTGGTAGTTGCGATATGTTAGGCCAAAAGCTTGGTAATCTGGGATTGCATAGCAATTGCAAAATGGTCTTTGCAATTCCTTGTCCGTGAAAACTTTGCATAGGATTTGCATTCTTGCTAGGAATATGTAGAACAATTCTTTGTCAACAGACTTTTTCCAAATAAACGAGAAAAACCAGCAAGGTTGGTAGCCTATTTCTACAAATTTGGCGCCAAAACGCATCCAACTGTCCATTGTCATGGTATGTACTAATCCCTACGTAGCACTTAGTATTTCGGTGATATTGTTCTTTGTGAGCTTGTGTGACCTAAAAACAATTCCTTAGAAATTGCTATCCTGAGCGAATAGGAATGTATTTACAATTCCTAGGAAATTGGAATAATGTTATCAGATGATTATTACAATTCCTAAGGAATAATTGTATTTTCCAAAAAATTGCAAAGGATGAATTCTTTCACACTACTATTTTGATGCCAATCGGTCATGTTGGTCTACTGAATTGATGCCAAACTGGGTGTCTTTGCAGAAATCCCGGGCTCAACCACTATTCCCGGGGAATTGGGAAGTTGAAAAATGCAAATTCTACACAAAGTTTTCATGGACCTTGAATTGCAAATGCCGTGTTGCAATTGCCCGGCAATCACAAATTACCTAGCTTTTGGCCTAACACATTGACGCAAATCGCAAATCACATTTACACACACTTATTTTTCACGTATGATCGATCCCCCCTCTTCAATGCTATCTCTATTGTGTATTGGTACATAGGGGTACCTAGATGATAAAAAATAGGAAAATGGGACTGGTGACCAGGAATCAAAATGTGATGGGCGAGAAACATGATTTACGATTTATGTTTTAGGTAAGATTAATCATTGCGTGCACAAATTTATGCAAATGCGTTATGTGTACATGCGATTTTCAAAATGTATTTTAGTTATGCTCTATTTAGTTATTAGTGTCTTTTTCATCCATCTGTGATATCACTTTTGCCCATCAGATATGTGACAGACAGCAGACAGTGCAGGGGGAGCTTGGCTATTTGGAGCATCTTCCAAATTGTACTGGATGTGGTGGTTCGTACTGACTTGTGTAAACAAAATATCTAAAAAAGCACTTTATAAATGAAAAAATACAAGAGACTCAGTTGCAACAGATGCTGCACCTTTTAGTGCTTGTAGAGTACATGGTTTGGATCCCGATGCCAAGAAGTTGTGATACTGTATCAAATACAGTGTCACATCATAACAAGTTAGGCTACACAGCTCAGTGAGGCATTAGGGCCTATTGCACTGTCTAACTTTTTAGGGTGTAATGTACTGTCAGAACATGTAGGGCCTACTGCACAGTTGGTTTAGGGGATGAGGTTCCTATATTTTTCATGTTAGTTTGGGCAGCATCATATGAAATACAATGTTGTTTTCATGACTGACACTGTATTTAGGAAATTTGGAAGATGCTCCAAATATCCAACCTCTTTTGTAGTTTTACCTGTCTTATTTGGTAGAAGTGAATGACGAGTTTTGAGTGTTGGCAACATTGGAGGATGCTCACATGGGCAAATTGCTATCAAGATTTTTCAAAATCTAAGTTGTATTAGGAACTGAGACACTTTTCTCCTCCTCCTCCTCCTCCTCCTCCTCCTCCTCCTCCTCCTCCTCCTCCTCCTCCTCCTCCAGTGAGACAGTTTTTTCACCTTTGGTCATTACATGTACTTCAAAGTTCTAGAATGGCTTAACTACTACCTGTAAATAATTGTTTTTTCTGTTTGACATACATGGGTAGTCATGATGTTTTGATGTTTGCTTATCTTAAAATGTGTATCTTTGTTCTAAAATGGGTACGGGGCACAGGAGCTCACTAACCAAGTTTCCCATTGTCTAGCTTGCTGCAAAAAGTCTTGCAGCAGCCACATGCAATTTATAAGGAGAAGCTAGTGATTTGGGGTTTAGAATGTCAGGTCTTTAACAGGTGAAAAGTGAACAATACAGATCTCAAGAATGGGGGGGATCTTTTAATATCGAGATTTATCAAAGTCATAGTTGTATTGGAACTGAGCCTCTTTTCTCCTTTTTTTCTTGTCCTTCTCTTCTTTCTCCTTCTTCTCCTTCAGTGAGACAATTTTTACTTTTGCCATAACAGGTACTTCAACAGTAGACACAATTGTACTTACCTGTAAATAATTCATTTTTTGGGTTGACGTACATGGGTAGTCATCATGTTTTGATGTCTGTTTACCTTTAAAATTATATCTTATTTTTAAAATGGGAGCGTTCACGCACTCGCCCACTAACAAACAAGATTAGACAAGCCACATAGTTTTTTTAACTTTTGAGTTCCTCTGATTCTACGATCCTCTGATTCTACGAATTGCACTCTCTCTAGCTTGCTGCAAAAAATCTATCCAGATTTGTGTGTACATATGTTAGTAGCCGTTTGTAGACCCCCCTTCTATTTCCCCCCTCACGGTCTATAGACTCCCCCCTCTAAAAATTAATTGGCAAGAAAATTAGATGATCGAAAATACTCGTGACAGCTTCTTTTTACAACTTTGATTTTGATTTAAAAAATAATATAGACATTTGCATTACTACAAAAGTCATACAAGTCATGAATGAGCTTAAGTGATATTTTCATTGCGTGCATGATTCACATGTTTTCTAACAAATCTCATGTCATTATGGCAAATCTAGAGGTATTTTAGATAAGAGTCCATAGACTTTGTGTATGGAGTCATGAATTGTCTATAGACCCCCACCACAGTCTATAGACCATTCACCACAGTCTATAGATGACCCCCCGGTGACAGTCAATAGACTGTCAAGGGGGGGATCTATAGACCCCCTCATACAGTCTATTGACCCCCCATGACAGTCTATAGACCACCCTATGACAGTGTACAGACCCGGGGAGGGGGGTCTACAAATGCTTTTTTACCAAATGCCTATTTACTCAAGATGGCTATTTCTAAGGAATTGTTTTTAGGTCACACAAGCTCACAAAGAACAATATCACCGAAAGATATGGTGCTATGTAGGGATTAGTACATACCATGCCAATTGACAGTTGGATGCATTTTGGTGCCAAATTTGTAGAAATATGCTATCAACCCCACTGTTTCTCACTTTTCTTTTGCAATAAGGCCGTTGACAAAGAATTGTTCTACATATTCCTAGCGAGAATGCAAATCCCACGCAAAGTGATCATGGACAAGGAATTGCAAAGACCGTTTTGCAATTGCTAGGCAATCCCAAATTACCAAGTTTTTGGCCAAACAAATGGTCAACAGGTATGGTCCAATATTGATAGAAAGATCCTTTAAGCTTTTTTGAATGGTGTCAGCATTGTGATTTTTTGTCTTTGTGTTCAAAAGTTATAGTCCATTGAAGGTGACACCGAAGTGATCTGATCCATTGTTCCTTGAAGAAAATGGTTGTGTGTTTAATATATAAATATATTACTTACTTCTTTTGCAGCAAATTACTTTGTTAATTTATTTGAAACTGTTTTTTGGAATCAACCGTCTTGCCAGTTGGGTATTATGATAACCCTAGGATACCGAGTGCCCCTTTTGTATTTAGCTGTCTTAAATGGCTTTACCATGGCCCAGCAAGAGAAGTGACATGGCGGGAGGCAACATACAGTACCAAAACATGTCATGAAGTAAATAGACAGGAGACATTAACTATTCACCTTGTTTGTTTGACTTACTTTGCACCAATTATAAGATCCCTAAAATGGGAAGTCTTCTAAACTGTGGTATGCCGTAGGCAATCATAAAAATCTTGTCTATGACTTTCTTGGTCTGGAAATTGTCCAAATATACAAACGACTGATTTTTTGTGGGTGCATCAGGCCATTTGCCTTCGACTGGGTTATAGTTCTGGTTTTTGACCCCACCTGTTTTTCTCTTTTTTTGGGATGTATCCCCCAGACAATTTCTCACGCCAACAAAAGTAGGGGGGAAATGAGATTTTCACAAAAAATAAAATTTCTTCCAAATGTTATTTTGATGTTAGGAACCCTTAGCTATGTACTATCTCATGTCAAATATAAAATTTCATCAAAAAATTCCACCAGGAACGTCCTCATTTTTGAGATACCACGATTTTCATGTGTTTCTACTAGTGACTGGACTAGTGACTGACTAGAAACACAGTGCTGGGGTTATGTTATGAAAGACTTTTTTGGGTCCAACACATTCTATAGCAATTTTTGAATGTGTAGGTTTCCTGACATTATTAATGATATGGATCTGTTTCTTGTTTCCTGTGGTTATTTGAGTGTTGTCGTGTTTTTAAGTGACTTTTTGCTGTTTTCCACATAAATTACTCCTGAAACATGTATATGGTCATCTATATCCTTCTATGCCTGGATTTTCTTGAGGTAGGCGCAATGACTGATATTTTTACCTTGACAAAGAGCACATTTTGCTTTGGCTTTAAGGTTTTTAAGGCTTTTCTGCCAAATTAAACAAGGAGCGATGTTAGTCTATATTTATAGACCACCTCTAGATTCTCTGGTCTCAGTTACAAGTGTGAACCATGATTGGAGGTGGAGGATTCAGGTGGAAAAGTTTGTAAGAGAGAAGGTCAATTCAACTTTTTTGGAATACATTTAATGTTTTGTGGGTATGTGAGTAATGCTCCTTAGTAAAAACAACAGAATTTTTGACAGGCATACAACAGAACAACGATCCATTGAAAAATAAAAATAATTATTAATATTGGTGTTGTAATGTAAGCAAGGAGTTCTTGGAAAAATCAAGCCCGAAGCACTAATAGCCCTCAGGACTCTACTGACAATAGGGACAAAAAGAAGACACTTTTACTATGAGGTACATCAAATTTAATCAAAGCTCCATTCTTAGTCACACATAACACAATTAAAATCATTCAGTACCAATTTTTAAAGTATGCCTTCCATATTTCACTGAGTAACCAATTGAACTTTAGTTTCCCTAGATCTACTCACTCTCCCTTTTGTTTAAGAGGACACCATGTATAGAGTAGTGTACTGTGGACTTTACAGGTGAGTAAAACCAACATTCAACAATTCGCCCATGAATAGCATGACTTATCAGGTATCACCTACCACTACCAGCACACATCTTAATTGTAAATCATAATTGAACTCATCACACTATTTAATTATTTGAAACATAATTATGATTCATACTCTGTAATGGCTTTATTTTAATTGACTAGGAACTCTGTTTCTAATATATTTGCTGATTATAGAATTATAGAAGACACATCTCACTTACTTTCCTGTTTATACTGTGAAACACCAAAAAGTGATCCAGCCAATACGCAACTTAATTGTAATCTAGAATCAACTACATAATGGTCTGAAGTGCAACTATGTGTCATACCCGCAATTTAATTTGCAATACCTTGGCTGATGGTAGATTTAGGTCAGACACACCTCCAACACCAAAATGCTTCTACAGCTTGTCAATGAGGAAAAACAGTAGCAAAACACAATCCATCATTAGCCAATACTCATCTTAACTGTAAATTAGAATTGACTTCAACAGATTATTACATTGTTTGAAATGATATTATGTTCCATAATCAGAGTATTATTTATCTTAATTGGCTAGCAACTTAATTCATATTATCTTGGCTGGTTGTAGATTCATATCAACTGTATTTCACTTAAGTTGCTGTTCCAACTTTGCGACACTAAATTCATCCACAGCTTGCCAATGCCAAAAGAAAGAACCAAAATTATTTAATAACATGATCCATCATGGACCAATGTTCAACTTAATTGTAAATGAGAATTGAATTCAACATAATGTTCTATTGTTTGAAATACAAATATGTTGCATACTCAGATGTTGTTTTATGATAATTGGCAAGCAATTTAATTCATATCACTTCACTGATTGTAGAATGAGTCCAGATGATGTTCAATTACTTGTTGTTTAAATTTTGCAATACCAAAGTTATTCACAGCTGATCAGTTCAGTATGATTGAGATTATAACAGAAACTAGCAATGCTCAATCAAAAGCATAAAACAAACACACTCTTATATCAAGGAAAATTGTTCACAATTTCCCTATGAAATTGTTTTGTGGCAGTGTGACAAGGAAATGGTCATTCCGAATATGTTAGTTGAAAAAGTACACAGCCCGGACATTATTATTTTGAAGTTTCAAATTTAAAATAGTGATATGATAGTGGAATGATGAGGCTTTAAAAAGATAATAAAATTAAATTTGTCGGAAGTATTGTTATGCAATATTCATTAGTTGATTGTTATGTCATGAATCTTAACTAATTTATAATGTGAAGACTAATGGAGGCAAAAACAACCTTTCTCGTCACAAGTCTGCCATACCATGACCCATTTGAGTTTTGTTGCATCACAGCTCTTTCCACTTTCATTTGACCCAAATTGTGCTCCTGCCCCAGTCGCCTGTCCGCCCCAGTTGAAATATTGTTCCCCAATATTCTCTCTCTTCTAAATGTTGATTGTTATGTCCACTGTTGACTAAAAAATAGCATCCATAAGAATGGAGTTGAGTAATCAAGAAATTATAAAAAATAAATTCCTTTGGCAGATGCAACAATCAAATATTGCATCATTTGCTTACCTTAGCTTCAGAATTGTGTTGGTTTCAACCATCCGCAATACTCTGGGGACACGCACATGATGGACGGGCCATCAGAAAGGTCATATTGGAGGCAGACAATCCGTTGCGACGGCTGAAAGCTTGTCTTCCAAAAAATTGACCCTGTGGACAATATTTGATCTCAGACGAGACAGCAATGAGTTTTTGACCCCCGTCGCATTCGCGTGGTTTAGGGGTGTAGTGCGGGAAATGACGGGTAGTTGATACGGGCGCGGGGGGCAAGGAAGCAACGGATTTGACGGATTTGTCAATCTTTCCGGCGGTATTCATGGTTGTCGTCAATTTTTTACGATGGCCGCAGATGTGTTATGTGAAGACATTTTGGCGTACCCCCACGTGATGGAAAATCGGACCATGTTACGCCATTTTCTAAGGATGCCCCCGTGGCGTAACATTGGCCGAATTTGCATTGCTTGTACACTCGAGGAGCACATTTGAATACAAAGAGGGGGGGGTCCATCAATTGCATTGTTATTTTTTTGGGGGGTTGGCACATTGTTCGAGATGTGTGATTGGCGATGAATCTCACTTCGCTGAAAGTAGGAGTACATTCAATATGATACTTTTTAGTAGATAGCATACAAAAAAATATCTCAATTCCCCCCTAACAAAAGGGTTAAATCTGGTCAATTTTATGCCCAGATAAAATGTGCCTCCGACTGGGCACAGAATATAATGCGTCTGTGGGGTAAAACATCGTCAATTCCTTTCCACATATTTTGTATGCTCCATCAACTCATTTAAACCCCCCTCCCTCTGCGATCATTGTTGCTTTTCTATTGCCTTGTCTCCCTCCATTGCCCTTTGTCTTGTCGCTGCCCCTTGCCATTGGCATGGTGATAAAGGGCAAGGAGAATGTCCTAGCAATGGACTTTGTTGCTTATCTTCAAGTTCTGATAGCATTTGTGTTAGTTATTCAGGATTTGCTTGATGACATCCCCACACCTGATGATGCTGTTTGTGATTTCATGATGCAGACAATTGAGGAGCATGATCTTCCTCAATTGATGGTAGGGCGCCATCATCCATCCTCATTGGATCAGCCTAAATGGCCCTGCATACAGTATGACTACAGAAGGCAAAGGAAAGTGTTCTCAGCAACTGGGCCGGTGCTGTACCGCAATTTCCTGACAAAGTGTTTGAGCAAACTTTCAGGATTAAGCATCACATGGTTGGCACAATTATCACCCATTTGTATCATAGAAATTCTTTTTTGGATCAAGACTGTATGGCAGGCTAGTAAAGAAACAATCAACCCGTATGAAAAGGTGCTGTGTGCCCTCAAGATGATCTCCTATGGAATTTCTGGAAATGCCTTCCTCAATTACCATCATTTTGGAGAAACAACAAGCCGTCGATGGGTTCATCACCTAGTCAGGGGGTTGGTAACTTGTCCTGCTCTAGCAGAAGTTTCTCTCAGAAAGCTGTTGAAATTGGATGCTCTCAAGATTACAGCAACGCACGAGAATGCACACAAGATGTCTGGGATGTTAGGATCCATGGATGCTACCAAGGTCCACTGGAAGAACTGTCCTAGCGCTAAAACAACAGTTTCAAGGACAAGAGAGGTGTGCTACCATTGCCTTGGAAGCAGTAGTTGATAACAACTTATGGTTTTGACAAGCTTCCTTTGGATTCCCAGGAACCCTGAATGACATCAACATATGTGAGTGTTGTCATTGCTGGAATCCATGTTAAAGGGACAACATGAAGAGCTTGATCATCAGTACACTCTCAATGAGGGAGTCTTCAACAAATTATTCTACTTAGTCTAGGAAGTGGGTGAAATTGTAGATGGACTAACATGTAGTAATTTATTTTACGCAAAGACTTTTAACAGAAGAAGTCAGTTGTTTGCAACAAAATATGGTGATAATCTGAAGATTATGATTTAAAAAGTTCTATCTTAAAGTGCTGCTCTGTTCCTGAAGGAGCATGCAGTTGGACTCAGATAGTTGAAAAGTATCATAAATTAGTCGTGTCAGGATTTCGGAGATATCCAGAGACAACAACAATTACGCCCCATGTTTGTCACACAAACTCTCCCTGTGTTTGTCCCATGAACACAAACAATTTTAGCTGGTCATCTGCATGACTGGTTGTACTAAAAAACAAGAACACGGCAACCATCGCCTCACGTGCAAATGGCACGATCACCGATCACCAGCATTGCACGATCTCAAGTGATCAAACAGCCTTGAGCAATTGCACCATCTCGACACTTAGTGGATGGTATTTAACCCTCATTGTCACAATTCCTTGGACCAGAGAATGACCCAACCAACTCATTTGGATGGTAGTTTCAAGGTCAATCAGGAGGCTTCACGAAAAGATGTTGAATGTGGTTATGGTGTGTTGAAGCTCAAGTTCTTGGGGTTGACTCAACCAATTAACTCACACCATAGAGATGACATTTATTACCTGGTGATGGCAACAATTCTTTACATAATATGATGGTAGAGGAAGTGGCCAATGGTGAAGTTGAAGTTGGATGGTTCTACAACACCATTTGCAGAGAAAATGAAGATGATAATGGTGAAGAAACAGAATGTGGCAAGATGCGTATAATAGCAGTCCAGCTGGCAGACTTGACAAATTCAAGATGGTACAGAAGAGGTGGAAAGAGTTGTATTATTATGATGGGTCAAAATACCTGAAGGACTCAATGAAAAGACATTTGTACTTTGAAAAGTGTGGAAGAGATGCATTGAATAATGCTCACTTATGGATGGAATCTTTTAATCCCCTTTCATTTTAAATGATTGAATCAAATCAATAATGTCAATTGAAAGTAGAGTGCGACTAATTCTTGTGAAAAATATTTAACCAATGTGCTAATAAATTTACCAATAACGCCAATCTTCTTCACAGTACCATAATTAAATAGGAACCACTGGACCCACAAACACATTCCTGCCTTCACTAGCTTTTGAAATGTCTTCCTGAGATGGATGCCGATACCATCCATATGGACCCAACTCCTTACCAGGACCCTAATCATCATCCTCTATGATATGCCCCACAACAGAATTGCCAGTTTCTTCCGACACGTCCCATTTGTATGGCTCGGACCTCTTGGTTTTCTGCAAAATATAACTCAAGAATTTGTCTTGTTCATGAAGTCTGAACTATCACGATAGTGAACACACTCAAACTCAGCTCCCTTCTCCACATAACAAAGATGGTGTGCTTCCACTACCAATCCAGTACCCATCAACTGTATCCATTTGTTCTTATTTTGAAGAATGTTAGTGTCATGAATGGGAGTACATGGAGATGTCAAACACTCTACCTCTGGAGGGTTATTTTCTTCTGTCGTATTCTTTGCTTCCTCTGCATCAGCCTTATGCAATGAATCACTTAGTTTCAAAGATTGTTCCTTTAGCTCTAATTCTCTTAGTTTCAATTCAACCTTCTTCTTTTGATTGTTGGATTCAACAGCATTAGTCTCTGCCTCACCTGCAATTGATTGGTAAAGGTTGTCAAAGTAAGCCTTCCTCACAGGAGAGGGAGCATTAGCCAGTATCTGGTTTTTGACGTTGGTCTTCATATGCCTACTGGTCATCCTCTGGTCATCTCTATATCACTTTCAGTCTTGAGCCACATATTCTGGATCCTTGCAAACTTCTGGATGGCTTGTTGGATTCATCGCTGTCAGCAGTTACGGGTAGATTCAGCCCCACGGCCAGGTTTGATGGGGGAGAAATCAGGATTAGCTTCGTTCATTTTGTTTGCACTTGCAACAAATTCCTCGAACGTGAGATAAACTTCATTCCAAGATTTCTCAGTCTTCTTATCTGTTGTGTGCTTTGCATTATTCAACACTTTCATAAATGCCCTTGCAACAAGCAGCAGCTCTTCATTGCCAAATGAGACTGAGCAAAAGCACACACTTACTGTATTGCTCTTCTTTTTACAAGCTTTCTTCACAGGTTTTGTTGCCTGATTCCTGCTGCATTGCTTCTTGCAGGATTCCTCTGAATGCTTCCTATCCACAATCTCAAGAAACATTTCTTTGTCAGATTCTGAGCTGGGTTCACTTGCTTCCATGTCCTTAAGGCAATCCTCACCAGCTGAAGGGGATAGATCTGCATCATTGGCATTAAACATGATGGCTTGACGTGACAACGGAACAATTGTGTAGCTTCAAGCAAAGTACTGTGCATTTATGAGACAGAGAATATGAAAATCAGATGAAAATGGCAGGAAGTAAGATATGGCGGATAAAATTGTGCGGCTGCAAAAATTAAACCCCAGTAGAAATTGTCTTGGGGGAATTGACGATTAAACCCCAGCAGATTTTGATTCCCCCCAGTGGGTTATGTTTTTAACCCATTGGAGTCAACCTCCCTGTCGCTGGCATGAATTTAATGGGTTAAACGTGTGTTATGAGCACAAAAATGCAGTTAACCCAGGATATAACCCAGTCAAAGGAGCATGGCCTCAGCTGCATCACATTAAATTCATATACAGTTTTACTGATATGAGTCAGTTTTTCTTTGGAAAGTAATTTTTATGGTGACATTAGTTATCAAAAACTAATTTTAAAGCATTACAGTACTCTATTATGCATGAATTTTGATACAAGTATATTGGGGTGTTTGTTAACATGTATTTCAATAAAACTCAATTGGGAACTTAGACTAAAATTCAAAAAAATCTTCACTGAAGTCAATCACCCCTCCGTTCATTACTTTTGGCTCCTTCCAAGAAGCAACCACGCCAATGATCTTCACTCATACACCAGCCTAGGTTGCATACACAAGAAGTCTGAACCCGTTTCTTGCAACCATGGTCCCCTTGTGTGAATTGGCTGTACTTATGTGGAGCATTGGTGAAAAACTTGGTAGCATGCCAAAGCAAAGTAAATGATGGACATTTTGCTCTTTCATGAGTGACAAGGTTGTTTCTCGGGTGTTTTCTGGTTCTTGGCTGATGATGACTGATCATATGGTAAGGCTTGAAAAGTAAGTCCCAAGCCAAATCACAACAGAAGTCAAAAGGGTCTGTTTCTCTGTGTCGTCCCAAACAAAATGCTTCTGCCCAAGGAACATATTAACCTCCAAAGTTGCAAGGCAATATTGAAACACTCTCTCGTGGCCCATCTCTGAGTCCTCAATGTAGATGCCACTGCATGGCATTCATTGTTGTGGTCATCACTGTACAGTTCTGTTTACTTGAACTGTACCTTCCATCAACATCACAAGAAGGCAGCCCCTCACCACAATAAATCAAACCTGATACTGTCTCCGTTTTTTTTCATATAGCCTGCATCCTTCATTGCCCAAATGTGATATTTGACTCCACCCGATGAAAGCCCAACTGCATTCATGGCACCTACCTCCTTGTCATCAACATGACAATCAATAACATTGCCAGGAACCAGTGTTGGCCAAAAGCAATGCTTCTTGATTAGAGCGCCAGAAAAGATACAAACCTTGTGCAGCTCTAGCAATGCCTGCAACACACAAAAGTCAGAATCAAGAAAAACGTAGCAAGCACTATGCTGTACTGATTTAATCAGGTGAAGCAAAGACCTGCACTCTTGCCTTTGTCTGAGAATTCTGCAAGCGGCATCTCACATGCGGATGATAATTGCCTTCAATGACATCAAAGTCAAACAAAATCCCAGATTCCACACAACAACTCGATGCTACAAGGATGTGGCTTACAGACAGAAGACCCAACCCAGACAGGTATACCTGTTCATCCATATTGACATGGACTCATCAAGACAAAGTATCCAGGAAGGATACAAGAATTCCTTCATGTTTTACTGACTCTCATCCATCAACTGTCAGACTTCCCACAATCTGTTAGTATAGATATTGGTGCATTGACACAAATATGATGGCCGATGAGCTCCATTCATTGCCAAGGCATGAATTGGAATAGCTTGAATGGACAGTGGTTAGTACACTTATGAAACTCTTGCAAGCTGAAGTATTGCCTCAGTGAGAAGACCGCTATTGTTGCCATAAGCAACTTCAAACCAAGGTAGCAGAACATCTCACCCAGGTCAGTTGCTGCCTCTCCCGCAGCCTCTACATTGACAGAAATTCCTCTGATGCAAACATTTTCAACTTAGTTGGAAATGTCAGCAACATGTCGGCCGACATGTCTTCCCGTCACTCCGTGTTGTCTTATTTTGGACGACAGCGACATGTCGCCAACATTGTGACTGGGAGTCAATCTTAGTCACGTGTCGGCATATTTCACGACACGACATTTGCAAACCTAGTGCAAAGCTAGCGTGTCGGGACAGACATCTTCCAATGTCTTCCAATGTCGTCTTGGGCAAGTCATGACATTGCTCATGTCGCTGACATGTCTCATGACATGTTGCTGACGTGTCGGCATGTTGGCAGCTGACATGTCATATGGGGGGTCCAGCCAACACGACACGGCATGACGCCGACATTTCCAACTAAGATTTTCAAACTAAGTGAGGGGAAGGTGCTTCTGGAAGATCTCAACGTAGCTCTTCCCATAAGAGGCCAATTCTCATGGAAACCTGCCCTCTACTTTGTGGGTGTGGTTAGGGAATGGTGACATTTCCTATCCCATCCCCAAGAATTGACTGAGGTGACAGGATCTCTCCCTTACAGTGAGTTGTGTTTGGGATGGTATCTAGAGCTGGCTTACTATCATCATCAAATTGACAACTGATTTTGCAAATTTGGAAGATATCTTCATCCACATTTCCTTCCTTTACAAAGTAAAACTTCTTTGGGGAGTTCAACAGCAGCTTCTTGCAACTCAGTGCCATTGGGAGGCTCAATGGGGGCTTGTACAAGTATCCTCTCTTCCTGGCAGTCTTGAAGGACACAAATAAAGCCAATTGCCACTCGTACTTCTGCGTTGGGGATAGAAGGCATCAAAAACTAGATTTCAGGCTTTTTGATGAGTCCTCCACTGCAAACGTAAAACTTCGGTAACCTTCTGGTACACTCTCAAAATGTCAGAGTGTGCAGGGAGGTTACTGGAAGTTTAAGGATTGTACCGGTGGGTTACTGGTCTTGTTATAAATTCTAAAATCCACAGTTACATTTATCATTCTAAGCTTTGAAGCAAAAAATCTTCGGAGTGTTCGTGTGGTTCACTGACAATTTGCCAATCACCAGTTACAAACAGCAAGATCACCTGTTGGGTCTAGTTTTGGTGGCGATTCTAGGCTTGGTCTTTGATTTTTTTGTGACAGCTTATTGGTCCTATTTCAATTTTTGAATTTGTTGGTTTTATATATGTTCTGCCATTTTTAAACTCCGTCCATATAGGAATTAAATACAAATGTTGAGAATTCCTGTCCCACAAGTACCTCATTCACTGGCTAGGTTAGGACCCAAATCTACCAAATCTCTCAAAAATCCTCCAAATAGGAATTAAGTACAAATTTTTAGAATTTTGCTGGCTAGTCCTAATGTGACTTTTAACATCATGATTACTACTATATTCTACACTTGATACTGTGCCCAAAAAATACGAACACAAGAATTACACAACTCAAAATATTACTTATATACCTACATTATAGTATGGTACAATACCATACCATACCTACATCACAGGTGCGTTTGCACCAGCAGCAACTGTAGAGGGCGTGCACTCTCACTTCTATCTCTTCACCTCCATTTTTTTCAATTACATTGATAACCCACCATCCCATCATGGGAACGGCTGAAACACTGACTGAGTTTGGCATCACCCCTGGCACTGCTGTGCAGCCAAACACAATTGGCAGTGGCAGCTCAATTTTTAAGGTGAGTTCTAATGAACTCGTCCTTTTTTTAATTATTCAACTCAGTTTTTTTCAATTAAATTTATACAGGCCTACCACAGGAATGGCCAAAACTCAGCCGACAGACTGAGTTATCCCTCCCGCCTGACACTGCCGTGTAGCCAAGACTAATTTGCAGCGGCGTGCCAATCTTTAAAGGTGAGTTTTGATGAAATCAACCTGTTTTACAAATATTTTTACCACATCTCATTTTCAATTGAATACTTATACAGGCCTACCACGGGGACCGTCAAAACTCAGCCCACAGACTGAGATAGTCCTCCCACCTGGCACGGCCGTCTCACCAAGAACAATTGGCAGCGGTGGGTATAATATGAGGGTGACTTCTGATGAACTCAACCTGTTTTACAAATGTTTTAATGCAGCTAATTTTCAATTAAATATTGAATTTTGTTCTACCTTTCAGGCCAAAACTCAGCCCAGAAACTGAGTTTTGCCTCCCGCTCACTTCACTGCCTGAAAGTCTAAATTCTTCTTTGTGTTTTTAAATATCTTTCAACCAAATTCCAATTAACTTCATTTTGTTGCCATTGCATTGCAATAGCATGTTGTTGGTGTGCACAAAAAATCAAGTCTTAGTGTTGGTGCAGATGGTCCGCAGGAGTGTTTTTTAGTTTGGGGCTGAAATTTGGGACTATGTGGCATTAAGGCTCATTCTTTGGGAGGATGAGGGGGCATGCCCTGAATTTATTAGGATGTAGTATGTTTAATTTTACCAGTAGAGATACTCCGCCCAATCTTACACTATACTGTAGTCTAACAGTAGGTACCAGACCCCGTATAGTCCTCCCATACACTCCGGTAACCCTCTGGTTTACCTCCGGTTACCCTCCTGTTCCTGTACACTCCTGTAACCCTCCCGTGTTAACCTCCTGTATAATTCCGGTAACTCACCGGTACACTTCCGGTATGCCACCGGTTAACATTTTTTAGCTACTAAGTAACTATGTTGGGTTTGTCGGGGACACGACATGTCTTCGGAGGCTCTCAAAAGAAAGTCTTTTGTCACGTCGTATGACACGAGTGACATGTCGCGAGATGTCACCGAGACATATCACGACATTAGGGGTTTCCAAGGTGGCCCAAAGTACGTCGCCATGTCGCAACAGGGCGAACATTGCGACATGTCGTCACCTAGTAGTATTTAGTAGTAGTAATTGTTAGTAGTAATACTAGGTGGTAGTTGTCTTAACAATATTAATGAATTTCTTTTACAATAACCAACGTGGAAAGTGATCTGAGCAGCTGAGCACTAATTGCACTGCGCATCCAAATTCCCACTGTGGGTCAAGATATCCCAGGTTGGGCAGAGAGGGATGCATGAAGGGGTCAGAGAGAAAAAAATGTCGAAACAAAAAAACGACATCGAATCGCACCTTGCCAGTTTGACTGACGGCTCACTTGGAGTGCTGCCTAGTGGTAGCTGGTGGCAGCACGTCCAAATCCCCACTGTGGGTCAAGATATCCCAGGTCGTGCTGGGAGAGACGTAACTTCTGAATTGACAAAAATGCATGAAGGGGTCAGAGAGAAAAAAATGTCGAAACAAAAAACACACATTGAATCTCACCTTGCCAGATTGACTGACGGCTCGCTTTGGGTGCTACCTAGTGGTTGCTGGTGGCGGTGGATCCAACCCACTGTGGGTTGAGATATCCCAGGTCGAGCGGGGATGCACGTAACTTTTTAATTGAAAAATGCGTTATGTATATCATTGCGAAAAAATGTTGAAACAAAAAAACCACATTGAATCTCACCTTGGAAGTTTGACTGGCGGCTTGCTTTGAATGCAGGCTATAGTGGTCACTGTGGTGGCTGCACGTCCAAATTCCCACTGTGGGTTCAAGGTATCCGAGGTCGGGCCAGGAGGGACTTAACAATTTAATTGTAAAAAATTAGTTACTGTGCATGCAAGAACTGTGGAAGCATAAAAACAAAAGGTTTTCTCACCTCGCAAGTTGGATGCTTTGCAGGCTAGCGGGTGATGGAAGCGGCGAGGCCAAATTCCCTCTGCCACCTGAGATGAAGATATCCCAGGTCGGGCTGGGAGGCACGTAACTTCTTAATTGAAAAATGAGTGTATGTGTCAATTGTCATAACAAAAAAACCAAATTGAATCTCACCTTGTGAGTTGGACTGGCGGCTTGCTTTGGTAGCTGCCTAGTGGTCGCTGGTGGCGGCGTGGCCAAATTTCCACTGTGGGTCGAGATATCCCAGGTGGGGCTGGGAGGAAAGTAACTTTTAATTGGAAAACTGCGTGGATGTGTCAGGGTGAAAAATGTCCATACAAAAAAAACAAGTTAAATCTCACCTTGGGTTAAGGACTGGCGGCTTGCTTTGGGTGCTGCCTAGTGGTCGCTGGCGGCGGCGTGGCCACATTCCCACTGTGGGCTGAGATATCCCAGGGCGGGCTCGGAGGGGCGTAACTTATTAATTGAAAAATTGTGTGGATGTGTCAGTGCGAAAAATTGTCGAAACAAAAAAACCACATTGATTCTCACCTCGCGAGTTTGTTTTCCAGCAAGCTATGGTTGCTGGCTAGTGGTCGCTGGTGGCGGCGCCTCCGAATTTTATCTGTGGGCTGAGATATCCCAGGGCGGGCTCAGAGGGGCGTAACTTTTTAATTGAAAAATGTTAGTATGTGTGTGCGCAAAAAATTGACAAAACAAAAACACCAGAGGGATTCTCACTTTTCCAGTTGGACGATCGGCTAGCTGTTGTTGCTAGCTAGTTGGCGCTGAGGTCGGCGCGGCCGAATTTGCACTGTGGGCTGAGATATCCCAGTGCGGGTTAGTGGCACGTAACAATTTAATTGAAAAAAATGTGTGTGATGTCAGAGCAAAAAATTGACGAAACAAAAAAACTACATGGATTCTGACCTTGGTACCTTGATTGCCGGCTTGCTATGGATGCTGGCTACTGGCCGCTGGTGGCGGCACGGACGAATTCCCACTGTGGCCCGAGATATCCCAGTGTGGGTTGGGAGGCATGTATCAGCGTAATTGAAAAAAATTATTAGTGTACAACGCACCATCAGCCAAATCAAATAGTAAAAATAGTGCTCTCACCTCGCGAGTTATACCCATCGAAAGAGAACGCTGCAGGCTACGGACTGATGGTGATGGCACAGTCTAATTCCTTCTATGGCCGGAGATATCTGCGGTCATGGTGAGGAGGATGGAACTATTTAATTGGAAAGCTTGTCTTTCCTGGAAGTTCAGGCTGTTGTGCCTGTTGTGCATAATAATAGGAAACAGAACTGGTCTGCATCCTACATACTTCACACATAGATACCGGTGATGTAACAACATACAGACTGGAAAAGACATGTGACTCACCCAAATGACACGTGACTGGGTGAGATTAGACCTAAAAATGTCGCCGATATATTATAAGATGTCACCCAGTTTTGATGACATTGTCGTGTCACGGTGACATTATGCTGACATGTCCCCGACAAACCCAACATAGCTAAGTAATACAATTATAGCCTCTACTTAGATTGATATTAATTCTAAGGCTTACTGAGAAGTTTGTTTTCCTGTAAAACCTATCGTAAGTAGAAATAAATCCGAAGCCTGGTTTTGGTCTGGAATTTCCGGTAACCCACTGGTAGACTCCAATAACCCTCCGGTACACTAGTGTACCAATTGGTAACTGAAGTGTAGAGGGAGGTTATTGGAAGATACCATTCTGGGGGGCTCCGGTAACCTCCCTGCACACTCAAGTGTACAACGAGGTTACTGGTGTTTTTCGTTTGCAGTGGCCTTCATGACAAGCGAAAGCCTTCTTGAAGGCTGCCAGATCATTGTGGTGGTCTTGGGATATTGCGTCAGGAAATGCAGCAGCAACAATATTGGGACTCAAGTTATTGATGAGAATACTGCACACCGAGCCTTCTCCAAGCAGTTTTGTCCATCGTGTCATGGACAATAAGTTGACGAGAGATTTTTATACCTTGGAAGATGCAGGAAACATATTAGGGACAGGCCAAGGGTTTGGCAAGAAAAACTGAATCAATCTAACACAGAACATTATCCTGGATGATTTTGGCGGAATGATTGTAACTCAATGACTCAACCATCTGTTCTATCAGGATAACTTGTGCTGCATTCTACACAAGATCATCCACATGTAAGACTCATTCCTTTCTTCAGTAATGAACATTGATATTGAACGGCTTACAAGTTTGTACAGTACAAACCTTAGTTGGAAATGTTGGCATCGTGTCATGTCGGCTGGACCCCCCATATGACATGTCAGCTGCCAACATGCTGACACGTCGGCAACATGTCATGAGACATGTCGGGAACATGAGCAATGTCGTGACTTGCCCAAGACGACATTGGAAGACATCTGTCCCGACACGCTAGCTTTGCACTAGGTTTGCAAATGTCATGTTGTGAAATATGCCAACACGTGACTAAGATTGACTCCCAGTCACAATGTTGGCGACATGTCGCTGTCGTCCAAAACACGACAACACGGAGTGACGGGAAGACATGTTGGCCAACATGTCGCCAACATTTCAGACTAAGGTACAAACTAATTTCTGTAATTGTGACTGAATTGGCACCTGCAGGAATTTAATTGTGACTGGCAGCCATGAATACTTTTTTGTGGTCAATGTCTAATTTTCCAACCAATCATGCCAAAATGGTAACTAGACCACCAAGTTTGCCTCTAAAGCCACGGTAAAAAAATTATTTGCGTAATTGTTTTTCCTTCAGGGCCTTTTTGGGTCAATTTGGTGAAAGTTTCCATTTTCTGCTTTGGTTACTAAAATAGTCTCTACTCACATTTAGTTAGTTGACATAACTTGTATTCTTGTTTCGAAGCAAACTATATATTTCAACACACTATACACTACCATTGGAGTTCAGGGAAACAACCTGTTTTAATGAAAACATTTCCCCCACTGAGCCTTTTCGCGTATTCTCTACTTACAGGCAAATTCAAACATTAAGTTTAACTTAAGTCACATTGATATTGTTCAAAACAAATAGATAATTTAATAGCAAGAATACTTATCATCATAATACTAAATTTAAAACAAAGCTTCACCATTTTGAATGGCACATTGCAAGATTACAGCAATAACAGCAAAGACATCTCAGTGCATCTTGAGATCCTGATATTGAATTATGTGTTAGTTGTTTACTGTTCATCCCATGCCCTCTTCATATTTTGATGCTCTTATGTTTTTGTAACACATGCAGGACCTTGATTTGTTGCAGTGCTGACATCAGCCAAGAAACAGTTTATAAAGTGTAAATTCCCTGAGCTTCCACCTTGAACCTCCAAAGGCCTTCTTCACTTTGGGCTATACAAAGGAACCACAAAAGTCATGAGAATATTAGTTTCTGAGAAACAATATTCAAAAGATGTTTTATTTCTTGTGGAAGACCCAGACATGTCAGATGTGTTTCTCAACAAAATACTCAAGAGATACTTTCCTTCCCAGAAATCTTCTCTTTCAGAAATCTTCTCTTTTCAGTTTGCAGTTTGCAGTTTGCAGTTGGCAGTTGGCAGTTGGCAGTTGACAGAAAGTATCCAGTCATGCAACTGCTCCAAACAAAAGCAAATGTCATGCCAGATTCATTGTGTGTTGTGAATGCATAGGGTATTTAGTAGACCAAGCATTTTGCGGTCCAATACAATTAATCTCACAGTTATTCCTTGCAAGCAATCACAACCAGTTTATTTACAAAATACTTACTGAGTATTTTTTACGTCAAAGTGGCTTAGGTTGAGTGCCTTGCCAATGTAGCCATCATCCACCTCCACTCTCTCAAATTTATCTAAATGGGGTAAAGGGCCCACTGATACCACAACTCTTCTCACCCGAGATTGATGGTTCTACCTCAAACCACAGTGTTAACTTCTTCAAGTTGAATGACAAAATAACTTCAATGTTCTTGGATTAGGAAGTCAATCCCATCCACACTTAATAAATACTTGTTATAACGATTTGTGTGTACATGTTGTCAAATAAAATCTGGAAAAATATTAAAATCTATAGAAGCATAAAAAGAAAAAAAGCTTACTCACAACATGGAACTTCAGGTCAGCAATGGCACTTCAGGTCAGCAATGGCTACAATGAATGGCTGACTGTCCTTCTCTCACTGCAAACAAAAAACACCGGTAACCTCCCCGTACACTCAAGTGTACGGGGAGGTTACCTGAACCCCCAGAATAGTATCTTCCGGTAACCTCCCAGTACACTTCTGTAACCCTCCGGTAAACTAGTGTACGGGAGGGTTACCGGAGCCTACCAGGAGGTTACCGGAAATTAGAGACCAAAAGGAGCTTTTGGATTTATTTCTACATACGATAGGAATTAGTACTTTTTTACAGGAAACAGACTTCTCAGTACGTCTTAGATTCAATATCAATCTAATTAGTGGCTATAACTGCATTACTTAGTAGCTAAAAAATGTTTACCGGTGGCATACCGGAAGTGTACGGGAGGGTAACCGGAAGGTTTCCAGAAGGCTACCGGAGAGTACCGGAGGGAAACCGGAGCATACGGGAGGGCTACCAGAACGTACAGGAGGGTTACCGGGAGGACTACCTACTGTTCCACTACAGTAATAGAAGAATATGTGTAATTCATCTCCACTAATAAAATTAAACATACTACATCACCATATTTAGGGGCCTGCCCAACTCATCGCACACCAGAACGATACATGACACACATGCAAAAATTTCTGCCCCAAGCTAAAAAACGATACTGTGGACCATATCACCACGGTAGAAGAAAATTAATTATTGAATCGAAACTAAGCTGAAATGAAAACAATTGTAAAATAGTTTGATTTCAGCATGACTCAATGAAAATATATACATGCTGCTGCCAATTGTTGTTGGCAACATGGCGGTGCAAGGCGGAAAGGATAACTCAGTCTGTGGACTGAGTTTCGGCTGTTCCCATGCCTGGCCTGAAATAAAATAATCCAAAATTAGATGTAGTCAAAACAAGTGTAAAAATAATTGTATTCCCTGCAACTCACCTCTCTTAATATACCCGCCGCTGCCAATTGTCATTGGAAACACGGCGGTGCAAAGAGAAATCCCAAACTCAATCTATGGACTGAGTTTCAGGGATATCACAACTAGGCCTGTAACTTTTTAATTGAAAAACAAATACTTGTGGTGAGTATAATACTGTAAAACAAGACAAGTTTAGTACAACTCACCATCAAAATATACCCACCGCTGCCAATTGTTGTTGGCAACACGGCGGTGCAAGGCGGAAGGGATAACTCAGTCTATGGACTGAGTTTCAGCGATTTGGCCGTTAGACCTGCAACTGTTTAGTTGGAAAAAAGTGGATGTGTGGTGAGTATAATTCTGTAACACAAGATGAGTTCATGATAACTCACCCCCAAAATATACCCGCCGTTGCCAATTGTTGTTGGCAACAGGGCGGTGCAAGGCGGGAAGGATAACTCAGACTGTGGACTGAGTTTCGACGATTTCGCTGGTAGACCTCAAACTATTTAATTCGAAAAAAATGGATATGTGGTGAGTATAATACTGTAAAACAAGACAAGTTAATGATAACTCACCCTCAAAATATACCTGCCGCTGCCAATGTTGTTGGCAACAGCGGTGCAAGGCGGAAGGGATAACTCAGTCTGTGGACTGAGTTTCGGCGATTTTGCCGGTAGTCCTGAAACTATTTAATTGGAAAATATGGATGTGTGGTGTGTTTAATACTGTAAAACAAGACGAGTTCATGATGACTCACCCCCAAAATATACCCGTCGTTGCCAATTGTTGTTGGCAACACGGCGGTGCAAGGCGGGAGGGATAACTCAGTCTGTGGACTGAGTTTCGGCAATTTTGCTGGTAGACCTCAAACTATTTAATTGAAAAAAGAAATATGTACGCGGTGAGTATAATACTGTAAAACAAGACTAGTTCATGATAACTCATCCCCAAAATATACCCGCCGTTGCCAATTGTTGTTGGCAACACGGCGGTGCAAGTGGGGAAGGATAACTCAGTCTGTGGACTGAGTTTCGGCAATTTTGCCGGTAGACCTCAAACTATTTAATTAGAAAAAAGGGGATGTGTGGTGAGTATAATACTGTAACACAAGACAAGTTCATGATAACTCACCCCCAAAATATATCCGCCGCTGCTAATTGTTGTTGGCAACATTGTGGTGCAAGGCGGGAGGGATAACTCAGTCTGTGGACTGAGTTTCGGCGATTTCGCCAGTAGTCCTGAAACTATTTAATTGAAAAAAATGAACGTGTGGTGAGTATACTACTGTAAAACAAGACGAGTTCATGTTAACTCACCCCCAAAATAAACCCGCCGCTGCCAATTGTTGTTGGCAACACGGCGGTGCAAGTGGGGAAGGATAACTCAGTCTGTGGACTGAGTTTCGACAATTTTGCCGGTAGACCTCAAACTATTTAATTAGAAAAAAGGGGATGTGTGGTGAGTATAATACTGTAACACAAGACAAGTTCATGATAACTCACCCCCAAAATATATCCGCCGCTGCCAATTGTTGTTGGCAACATTGTGGTGCAAGGCGGGAGGGATATCTCAGTCTGTGGACTGAGTTTTGGCCGTTCCCATGATGGGCCGGTGGGGTATCAGTGAAGTAATTGAAAAAAATAAATTTGTGATTTGAAAGCAGTGAGGGGGCATACTGCTACAGTTGCTTCTGGGTCAAGCACCAGTGTTGTAGTACGGTACCATATGTACTATAACTATATTATTATACGAATATACCACACAAGAATTAGGTGAAAGAATACAAAGGAATTAGTAACAAACACGTAGGCACACTGCACCAATTTTCAGCTCCACTTATGTTCTGATTTTTTGGCGCAGTCACTTCTGATGGATGTACAATTTTTCGAAAATATTAATAGGCCCAATACGCACTCACCAAATTAAATCATAGATCAAGCCTAGAATCGAAACCAAAGCTAGACCCAACAGGTGATCTTGCTGTTTACAACTTGTGATTCGCTAAATGTGAGTCATGAAACAAACAACCACTCCGAAGATTTTTTTGCTTCAAAGCTTAGCGTGATAAACAAAAATGTGGCTTAAGTAACGTACACAAAAATGGTAACCCACCCGAACACTCTTGAAATTCTGGTAACCTCCCCGTACACTCTGACGTTTTGCAAGTGTACCGGGAGGTTCCCTGTGTTTTTTGTTTGCAGTGCTGTCTACCAGTATTTGCATATGATGGCTATTTTGTTGGGTAGCACTTGATGGAGACAAGTTCCCAAAGCAGGTAGAGAATCTGACATTTGTAGAGGAGGAGGAGACACTGCATAAGAATGATATGAAGGGTCATTGCCAAATCCCTATGTTGAATATTTGTGAGTATGAATGAAGTACTTCATAACAATTTTCCATGTGGAGGCTGAGATTCAGTAATTGGTCACTAAAACATGGCAACCGTATACTCCAACGCTACTTAAAACAATAGCAACCAAAAAAGAGGCTATGGCTGCAACCAGACTTGGGCACACACCCTAAGAAACCATGCACTTAGCCATTGTCTACCTTGATTTTTCAAATGAAAGACTTGCACACTGTTTTGTGTCATGATTTTATCTTCCTAGATTACATTTCCAGACACCATCTTCACACTCACTGTGTATAGTGATACTAGAAAGCAGCACCTTCAAACAAGCTGTAAGATAATATATGTTCTCTTCATTTTTTACACTGTTTTGTTGTGTCTCTTTCCATCAGCTTGATTAAAGTTAAGTCTAAAGCCCTAATATCAAAGGCAAGATCCCAGCCTAGACTGAATCTGGAGAGGCCTCCTTCAAGCCCCCACACAAACAACAGACAATAGCATTCAGCTTGACACTCACTTTTGTTGTTGTGATCACCATGTTGAATGCTTGATTGATGAGTTAATCATTGGATTTGTCCTTGGCTTTCACCTTGGGGATGCTGAGTTGAATGCCTGTTTTAAGAATTACATTTAATTGACATCAATATAATAACAGATCCTTAAATTCAATGAATTTAAATGTCTCATTGTAGTTGTGCTAATATGAAAAAATTGTGAATAAAATAAAACATACATTCGCTTTGTTGCAAACACTGTCATATAGACTAGCACAATCTCCAAATGTGGTATAGTACATATTCTCACAATTCACATCAATCAGGTCATTACAAACAATGCAGGATTACTCAAGCTTGCATGGGTAAAAATACCTAGATTCGATGTGATTTCTTCTGTTGAAACGTACATACTCATTTCCTTGTGATCAATGTTGAAAGACACCAAGTCAGGTCAACATGAAAATTCTTGGCTGTCACTTTAAGAAACAATGCAAATCCTTAGTCAATATATAGAGATAGCATAGATTCTCTGTGGCTACATTATATGGTCTAGTAACCATATTGTCCCTTGCTTGTCTGTATGTCATAGTGTGGCACTATTCCATTCTCAATTATCTCAGTCAGGCTGATATAAAAATTGTCAGTTGTCCCTCAATCTCTGTTGTGCAAACACAAAGTCAGGTACATACGTACAATGTCCATTGTCTCATGAACTTACAATATAAACTCTTGATTATCACTTTTCTCAACAATTAAGTTGCAGTATATAATATGTTACTGAAGACTTTGTGGGTCAAGATAACATAGATTTTCCATGATTACTTGTGTCAACAAGTAAATTCTCCATTGACAAAAATACTAAGTAGGATCAACATGTACATTCTCTGCTGTCACAGGGTGAGGGGCTGGACGGACAGCCACACCAAGAGATTTGTTTTTTTCATGAACGCTGCTGACATTGCTGAAGGCACAACTAACCTGTGGGCTATCTTGACGTCAATCATAATTTTTATGTCAAAAGGGATAATATGATTTTGTTGACAGAATGAGATACTGTATTTCACCTTTCACCTCACTTACATCAAAATGGGTTCTACCCGTTTTGACTCACACCTATGGGTATTTCCCAACTTCCACTCCTGTTTCCCTCCCCCCTCTCTATATGGAAATCTCCCATCTTTCTGACTTCTGTTGTTTGACTTTTTGCCTTCCTTAATGTATGATGTTTGTTTTGAGTGAAGTGTGGTGCAAGCTTGAGTTGAAGTGGTTGATCTGAGTGCACAAATTGGTATCTAGATAATGTCAACTGTGGTAGGATAATCCTTTGTGGGTCTTGATTTTGTTGACAGAATGAGGTACTGTTTTTCACTTGCTTACATCGAAATGGATTCTACCCATATTATCTCACACATCTGGTCATTTCCTAACTTCCTCTCCTGCTTCCTCCCCCCCTCTCTTTCTAATTGTATCCCATCATCATATTCAGTCTCCTTTCTCCATGACTGACTCCTGTTGTTTGACTTGTTGTCTTGCTTGGTGTGGGATGAATGGTTTGAGTGAAGTGTAATATAATCTAATTTTGAAGTGTTTAGTCTGAGTGCACAAAGAGGTATCATGGTCATGTCAACGGTGGTACAAAACATCCTTTGTGAATGTTGACCCTCTTGACAATATGAGATACTGTGCTTCACCTCATTCACATCAAAATAGATTCTACCCATGTCATCTCGCATATCTGGTCATTTCCCAACTTTTTCTCCTGTTTCCTTCTTCCCTCGCTCTCACTATCTGGTAGTCTCCCATCTTTGCTATTGAGATTCCTTTCTCCATGTTTAACTCCTGTTATATTTGACTTGTTGTCTTGCTTGCTATTGATGCGTGATGACTGGATTGAATGAAGTGTGCTTCTATCTTGATTTGAAGTAGTTGATCTGAGGGAACAAACTAGTATCCCTGTCTTGTCAAGTGTGGCAGGAAAATCCTTTGTGGGTCTCACCTCTCTTGACAATATGAGATACTGCTTTTTACCTCATTTACATCAAAATAGGTTCTACCCATTTTATCTCACACATCTGGTCATTTCCCAACTTCCTCTCCTGTTTCCTTCTTCCCTCGCTCTCTCTATCTGGTAATCTCCCATCTTCCTATCCACTCTCCTTCCTTCTCAATGCCTTCTGCTATTGCCTTGATTTCAATAAACTGTTTTATTAGTCAAACTGATATCATGGTTATGACAATGTGGTACAACATCTTTTATTGGTGTTGTCCCTTTTGATAAAATATGATATTGTTTTAAATTTTCAGGACAATATTCTTTTCAAAATTTGCCTTCCCTGACTTATCTTCCACATCATTCATGTCATATCTTCCTTTTGTGTCCCCTTCCTTTCGGTGTTTTCTTCTGCACTGTCACTATTCTCCATTATGGACTCTCTCTTTGACTCTCTTATTTATTCTCTACTCATTTACTCCCCCACTTGGTCTCTTGTTCACTTGGACTTCTTGAAATGACAAGTTTTGTTAAATGCTTCCCCGTAAAATTGTCTTGTCTGCCTTTTCCTTTGTCTCCTCCTCCTCCTCCTCCTCCTGCTGCTGCTGCTTCTATAGAATTCCTTTTAAACGATCCCAATTTGTCTGACCATTGGCAATTTGAAACAGTAAGTTTGATTCAATTTGAGATTTTACTTGCACTCTTGATTCTAGACAGGTTTGGGCAAATACAGCAGTCATGCTGGTTACTGTTATTTTTGTTATACTATCAGTTATTACTGCATGCCTCTAATCTAGTTGCAAGAAATAATTTTAATTGGTATATCACTACCTCCAATACCAGTAGAAAATTCAATTATCCAAAATAGAGGAAAAATGTGGTCTCGATGATACTCCTACTACAGTATCAAACGAGAAGTAGAATACTGAAGTGAGTAATTATGTTAGAAAGTGAGTGTGAGTCCAAGTAAATACTCTTTTGAAATGATTCTTGGGTAGATCATGAGGCCACCAATCTTTTGTATCAGCCACAATCATGAAGGCTGTTGCATTAGAGAGGTCTTAACAACCTTGCTTACGCAAAAAATCTTACGCGTGATGTTTTTAGTGTCATGTGGAATTTACATATAATCATAAAATTGCGTGTGTAATTTTTTTTACTGATGGAAGAATGAAAATGAGGTGTTTTCCTTACGCATTTTTGCAGAACCTAAGAAGGAAGAATTTCAAATAGGAACTACTATATGTAAAATTCTTCCGCACATTCCGTGACAGGAATCATCTGTCAAGATACCAAGAATCCTACCAAAATGCGAATCATGTCAGTACTGCCATGATTTTTCAGATTTCACATCAAAACTGTCATAGTGCACTGTGCATGTTGTCATATACTTTGTAGTGCACCGTGCATGTTATACCCAAAATGCGCACATATTTACATTTCACTGACGGAGCAATACTTATCCCCTTCTATGTCTACAAACAACAATTTAACCGATATTTCTGATGTGGGAGACATTCCCACTGCCTCAAACAAACAACCTGGAATTGCAGCATTTTGATGGGCAAAGCCTGATTCAGACTTGGCCGCTTTGTTAGTATCACTGCTCATGATCTTCCAAGAGAGCAAAGTGTTGAAGCTCCACAGTGGATCAAAGGACTGGACATCTAAGCGGAAGGAGATTTTTTTGGTGGCTTTCTATGGTAGATGTGTCGCAGATGGACAGCGCGGCAGGAATGGAATATTCAGTGGGTACATTACATGGTCTTGCAGTAACCCTTCTTCTGCTAAATTGAAACCACTTGTGATGGAAATTATAGATCATTACAAGATGAGTTACTCAAATAGGGAGGGAACAAACGAACAAACTGCTTTAGAGGTTTTGGCGCAAACTTTGAAACAAGATATCGTGGCAGCTGAACAAAATAAGCAAGAAAAGTTGGCCTCAAAGTTGCAAACACAGAGAGAGAATGCTATGTTGAACAAAGTCTTGGATTTTGAACGTCCACATTGCAAGGGGTTTCACTCCCATCCCTTTCTTCTCTAATTTGTAACCAAGAGTTAAATGCAGTAAGACTCCTCAGGCAGTGAACAGAGAGCCCAACAAGACTTCCGAGAGGTGAGTTATAGAATCACATACTTCTGTTTTTATTTTGTCTTAATCTAATACAATAATGCTGTTAGGTGGAACTGGTCATCAGATGAATTTTGAACCAGAAAGTGCCCCCGAGGAACTCGCCATGTCTACTGCAGCTACTCCAAATAACAATGATTTCCAAGTGAGTTGTAGTAGGGCAGTCACAGAAGCTGTTCTAGCACGAAAGGTAGCGGGATCCATCAACACTAAGACTGTGGTTGGATCTCTCAAACGTGCAAGAAACATGGATCTTGTTGATCTAACCAACAACTTAGACAACGCTCTGAAGAGTGCCACCAATGGAATGACACAAACACTGAAACTAATATGTGGGTCTCCAAATACCAAGAGAGCAAGAGCTGCATTGTCTATCCAAACATGAATCAAATCGGCTCTTGAAGAGATCAAGCTACTATAAAAGATATAAATTCAGATGGGTGCTTTGGTGATGAATTAAAAAAGGCAATTGATAATATCCACGATCTTTACAAGCAACATGACAATTTAAAAAATATCGTCACTAATTTGACTGATGATATGGATTGATGTAGATATAATATTCAAATAATATTTTCCAATCACATGTTACACTGGTTCTAGTCTTAGATAATCCTCTAACCGAGGTGGTCGACAACAAAATCCATTATGTCCAGATGCTTTGTCTTCAATTAAACAAATGTAGATATTACATCAGAGATGAGCAACCCGCAGTTGTTCAATTGCATAAGGGTTTTTCTTTGCAAGCATGTTGTGCTTAGGATGATCACAGATAGAAAAGTATTTACTAACATCGTCTTAACTCCATTCTATTGCTTGGCAACCTTTTTTATGGCAGTATTGCATTTCAGTTGATGAGCTATCAGAGGTGGTTGACCTGCATAGCTTCTAAAATATGACCGAATACAACAAAGGTTGACTCCATATGTGCTGTCTCCTAACGCCTGGTATTTGTGTTGCTTCTGTTGTTGAATGCATACTAAGAACTCATTCAGATTACTCATTTGATATAACACTGGATCAAAGACAGTACTAATGTCATTTGGGAGGAAAACTGTTTCAACCTCTATTCCATGAATCTTCTTGTATCTAGTGTAAAATGCTCTTTGGGCAGCAGGGTACTCAATTCTTCTGGGCGCACCTGGACAATCACCCCATTGGCCCTGAAAATGGCTTTCTTATTTTGTCTATCGAACAATCGATGAAGCCAAAAAAAGGTAAAAATGCCAGTCCATCTGATTCACTGTAAGTACCGTCATGATTGTCATGTCTGTATCGTTGCTGAACTTTTTGCTGTATTGAATCAAAGAATTCTGGAAATTCATCCATGTAACAAAGAAGGCCTTGATGCCCTATGATATTTTGTTAGCGGTCATTGAGGTACTTCATAATCCACCTGCATGCCATAGACCACCTCCTTGGACTCCCTCCAAATATGTCACCACACATTTAAGTGTGGTCATTACCTGTCTTCATCTGTGTCATAATATAAAGAAATAATTCTTCAGGATGGAAGTTATAACAACATGCTACTCCTTGTTGATTGTAGTATCCACTGAGAACCCTAACTGTACCTGTTATAGGGTCCATCGTTGCTAGGAGTCCAAAGCAACTGAATATGCGCGCAAGTTGCTCTTTGTGAAAGTTTGTATATTGATAGCAATCCCAGTCTCACCAATTCTCAAAAACTATATTTTGACAGGGTTTCAATGTAATAGTTGCTTCTTCTTTGGGAGTAAATGTAACAATGTTGCTGTAAAGAAGACATAAACCCGACCTGTGCATGACTGAAATGCATGATTCTTTGGTCTTGACTATGGTTTCTTTTAGCTCCATGGCAACCGCGTCCGGTTCTTGTGTGATGTGTAGGGATTCGAGGCATTACTGCAATACTTTCAGGTAAGTATGTCCAATGGAGTATATAAGGTATCAGATTAATGATGCAATGGAGTTAGTGATGATATTTACCTTTCTTGGAGTTGGCGTTGGTGAAGATTCTACTGTTGGAGATGTGCTTAGTTTATGTGTTTGGTGTGGTGTGATGGATGGTGTCTGAGACATGAAGTGTGGAGGCAGGTAATATGCTTGTATTTTTATTTTTGAGGTCATGAAGTTATAGTCTAATTGTCCCATGCAAATTCTCGTTGAGTTGTATTGCTCAGAAAGATGACAACATGTCACAAATGAGAAGCCTATTTCTGTTTGTTCTGCGGAAGGAAGGATGTTATCCCTGAGAGCCGGTCTATTGATATCAGTGCAGCTCCCTGGGCGCTAAGCTCACCCCCGTAAGCCTACAGAGTACATCGTGAACAATTAGATGTAAAGTATGAAAAAAATCCTGTGACTTCCACCCACCCTCTTCCACCTACCTTTATTCTACACACTCCACACAACATAATTTGATGTAACCTCTAAATAATTACACATTTGTCTTTAGCAGACCATCTTCCACCTACCCCCCTTTTCTATGTAACCATCATCACACATTTCCATCATCCATCATCCATCATCCATCTCATCTATTCATCGATTCTAAGGAATGTTCTTAGGCTGTGACTTGGTTGGACGAATAGAGAAAAGAGAATAGAGAATAGGGTTTTTATCGCTAAAAAGTTCTATCGGTCTATTCGGCCAAAAATCTATGACTTTGTTCTCTTGAATAGGCCAACAGATAGGCAATCTCTATTCTCTATTCGGTTTCGGCAAATTCGAATAGACCAATAGAGGGTGCTATTTGGTGGGTCAAATAGCAAAGAGAGAATAGACAAATAGCTCTTTTTCATCTTTCATCACCACCAATTTTCGGTGACGATCGTGGCATCTCTCGCACAATCACTGCATCTACTCTTTCCACACATCACGTCCATCACTACAAATCAGACACGCACTCACACCACTGCATTGCGCAACAGGTAGGAACACCAGTACCTATGTTGAGACACTCTCTCTTCACTATGGAGCACTCTATGAACGAGTTGACTTCTGAGGTCATCACAATGGATAGCTACATGGCTGAATTGGAGGCAGATGGTCTCATCACCATGGATAGTTATATGGCAGAATTGAACGCACATGGCGTTGTAACTGTTGACAGCTACCTGGCTGAAGTAGAGACTGAATTAGAGTCCAAATTCAACAAAAATGAGGGAGAGTTTGATGAAAACACTACGAAAGAGTGGAAGCCATGAGCCTCAAATGCATACGAATTCCGGTTTGGAAATGTTTATGAGGCAAATTGGTATCGTAAGTTCCTCCACCCTTCTG
Organism: Cyclotella cryptica; assembly: GCA_013187285.1. Lineage (NCBI taxonomy): Eukaryota > Bacillariophyta > Thalassiosirophyceae > Thalassiosirales > Thalassiosiraceae > Cyclotella > Cyclotella cryptica. The sequence continues at coordinate 45,613 of JABMIG010000299.1, read as the reverse complement.
TGGTTTGAGATATTTGTGGTCACTTATGGTCACTTTCTGCAAATGGTCACCGGATTTACCAGTTTTTAAGTTACAAATTGCCACCAAAATACTTTCCCGTTACAATAAATTTCATTATTCTACCGCTATCCCCAGAGAGTCCAAAAACCACAGCAGTTTGCATATAGTCATCACAACAAGCGCGTTATGTATATAACATTGATCCAAACATAACACCGTCGAGAACATAACACATCCAGATGAAATGGCCAGTTAGCTCCACAAGATAATGTCCTCAAAAACATCACACTTGCTTCTTATCTTACCATCACTTTGATCACGGTGGTTATATATATAACAACGTCGCGGTACATAACCATATAGACATCACCATCTGCGCGTTATGTACATAACATTGATCCAAACATAACACCGTCGAGAACATAACACATCCAGATGAAATGGCCAGTTAGCTCCACAAGATAATGTCCTCAAAAAAACATCACACTTGCACCTTATCCTACCATAACTTTGATCACGGTGGTTATATATATACCAACCTTGCGTACATAACCATATAGTCATCACAATCTGCGCGTTATGTATATAACATAGATCCAAACATAACAACGTCAAGAACATGACACATCCAGATGAAATGGCCGGTTAGCTCCAAAAGATAATTTCCTCAAAAAAACATCACACTTGCACCTTATCTTACCATCACTAACCTGAATCAAGCGGTGATATATATAACAACGTCGAGTACATAACCTGTTTGCCCTGCCAACAAAAGAGTTATCCATAGAACACCATGGCAAAATTATGTATGATGAAGGGCAGGGTCAGTTGCGTAAATTTCCAATTAAATAGTTGCAATTAAGAAATGGCAGTACTCACCAATCAGGTGATTCATGGGCCTGATTCTTTTTTGCCTGCACAAAAACTCAATAAATCAATTCTGCAATTACTTACCTTTGCTTGTTAAGATGTCTTCAATGTCTGAGAAATACACACGATCATGCGGTTATGTATATAACATCGTCACAAACATAACCTGATTGGTCGGCCAAAAAAGAGACACTCTCTTATCCATTCCTCACCAAGACGACACAAAGTTATATATATAACAAATGTATAAACTTACCTCTCCTTCCAAAAAATATAATACTCTGAAAACTCTGGGTGTTATCATTTTCCCTGAGTCCTTCTCTTCTTTGGAGGAGCCCATATATAATAACAAATGTATAAACTTACCTCTCCTTCCAAAAAATATAATACTCTGAAAACTCTGGGTGTTATCATTTTCCCTGAGTCCTTCTCTTCTTTGGAGGAGCCCATTCATCATAAACGCAGGGTATTTCGGGCCAAGCCACCTCGCTCACAATACTTTATGCAAATCCAAAAATATCGACACCATACTTCCTGCGCCTTCAAAAAACATCGACACCATACTTCATGTGCAATCCAAAAATAGCGACACCACGATGCAGTGACTTCAAAAATATTGACACCATTTTTCCCGTGCAATCCAAAAACCTTGACACAATAATTTCTTTGCAAATCAAAAAATTGACATCATACTGCCTGCAATCCGAAAATCGAACATCTGGCGCAATCCCAAAACTAGAAGTAAGGATTCTTATGATTAGAAACAATTGGCAAACAAATAATAAAAATAACGATAAAAATAGTGCAACTTTCCTCTGTTTTCTCTTACCTCTGTAGGCTGCACACATCATGCCCGACACCCCGAAATTATGCAGATAACAATTTTATATCATGGGCCTGCGCTGTCCAAAAACATGACAAGAAATTCCAATGCGTGATCCCAAACTATCAATACAATACTTCATGCAAATCCAAAAACATGGACACCAAACTTCCTGCGCCGTCAAAAACATCGACACCATACTTCCTGTGCAATCCAAAAGCGACACCAAGTGACATCAAAAATATTGACACCATACGTTCTGTGCAATCAAAAATATCGGCAAAGTACTTCCTTTGCAAATCAAAGAATATTGACATCATACTGCCTGCAATCCAAAAACAAACATCTGGTGCCATACCAATGTTGAGCATCTGGCGCGATCCCAAAATATTGAATCCATCTTCCTTGGGTTTGGGTGCTCACCTGTTCTTGCTTTCACATAAGAAAGACATAAACGTACCTGTATGGGATCATTTCACATGTGGCCCACCAAACAGATTGGCAGAAAAAGCGATTTGTTGGTAAATACATAATAATGTCATGAACATGTGCTGTTATATACATAACAATGTCAAATACATACCTTTTCTTTCAATCAATCATGGTTATGTACATAACATATTGATGTACATATCGATTTTTCGCAAACGAAGGAGTGTTGCAGTTATGTTAGTAAAATAATGCGCGTTTCATACATAAACAATTCATATACATAACCGAGTCATATATATAACAAATCGATTTTGCACAAACAAAGTAGCGTGACAGTGCAGTTGCGTAATAAAGTTTCGCACGATTGCGTAAAAAAACGACTTCCCCAATGTGACAACTCCATATTGGGAGTCATTCAGGCCCATCTTGATCAGCGTCGTTCGATTCGTTCGGTGCGACCACTGCTGACATGTAAAGACATTTATGCTGCTGCGCGTGAAACAAACAGTCTCGGCAAGCAAATTTCACGATCTACTCTACCAAAAGGCGTCCCTTCAAGATGCGATCATGGTGGTATTGCATATCATCATTATCCGATGATACAACAATCATTTTGCTCATTGTCTTCATTGTCGGTCATTCTCGGGCTGATATTTGCATGGTGTTGGAAAGCAGTTCTGGAGCAGCCTGCAAGCAGCGTGGGTGTGGTATTGGATCGTATTAAGGTGGTACCTTACCATACAAAAATTAGCGATGTGGCACAAATTAGTTAGCAACCAACGGATATTTAAAATGTGCGTCTGAAACGGGCATTTTTGTTTATCTAAACCTTCATTCCCTCATATGTGTAGACCCGTATAGTATGATATTTTTAGTATTCATCTACTTATATGAATAATCATACCCCATGATTATGTATATAAGAATTTGAACGCTTACAGTATGGTTGTTACGCAACAGTCAAGAAATGTCTGATTAAATGATATGCAGACATTAATAAAAAAGAAACGGACCAACATTAGCTTATATTCAGACATGTTGACATGTCATACTTTGATATACAGCCATTAAGATAAAATAATACTATCAAATTTCGTCGATTCATTTAAAAATTGTAAGTTTCCTAAAACTCGATATACTGTAGATATAGCAATTTCAATTTATATAACCCGTTTTAATGTATACGGACATTAATACAAAATACTGGTGCATTTTAAGACTCGAAATGTTTAAAATCTTCTTTGTGTTCTCCAAACGTTCATAAAATATATTATATAGGCCGTTTTTTTGGTGACCATTTGCCGAAAGTGACCATAATCGACCATAAATATAAAATACCCCTTCTGTTCGTGAACACACATATCACCTTTCTTCCAGAGACCGCTTTGGAGAATTTTGATGTTTGTTCAGGTTACTGTTGACCAAAGTTGACAATCTAGTATCTTGATTCGTTGAGAATGGTTGGGTGTATGAGACGAAGCATTCCAAGTCGGAGGAAGGTATGTTTGTCCATACGGAGCTCTTTATTTTGGGAGCTTTGAAAGTCTTTGCTAGTCATGCTCCTTATCGTACTCTGATGGTCGATATGGAAATCAGCTTCGAAGAGGATCGGAAGTTCTTCCATCTCTTCATAGCAAAGATGCACAGCATACAGGACGATGTCATCAAGTTTCCTCCGACAATGGGTGAGTTAGAAAATATGATGCAACCGTATGTTGAAAACCTTCTCCCTGGTTGTGTTGGCTCTGTGGACGTTGTCCATGTGAAGTGGAGCAAATGCCCTGCAGGTGACTACAATCGGGCAAAGAGTAAAGGGGGATTTCCTTTCGTTGCGTTTGAGGTGGTCACAGGTTATGATCGTCAAATTCTTGGAGTGTCTGAAATTCATTTTGGCACGAGGAATGACCAGCAAATTGTCTGGTTGGATGATACTGTGCAACTCATAACGTCAGGGTGGTACCATGATCTTGAATGGAAGTACTTCGATGAGTATGGAAACGAGTTTGTTGATCACAGTGTTTATTTTATCTGTGATGGTGGGTACCTTCGCTGGCCTGAGCTTGTTTGTCCTCACAATCACGAACCTGTAGCTTCGAAGAAGAGATTCTTCTCCTCAAAGATAGAGAGTGTTCGTAAAGATGTGGAATGTGTCTTCGGTATACTGATGAAGAGGTGGAAAATTCTTGATTATGGAATTCGTTTCTCAAATATGCAATGCGATGAGAAAATATTTGTTGTTTGCTGTATGCTTCCATTCCAAACGAAAAACACCGGTAACCTCCCGACACACTCGCAAAACGTAAGAGTGTACAGGGAGGTTACCGGAATTTCAAGAGTGTACAGGTGGGTTACCAGATTTTTTATACATTACTTAAGCCGTATTTTTGTTTATCACGCTAAGTTTTTACACAAAATTAGCCCCAGAGTGTACGGGTGGCATACCGGTAGTTCATGACTGAAACTTCCTCAATCACGAGTCTGTACATCAAATATATTTTGTTGGGCCTAGTCCAGTATGTTCTACTAGATGAGGGATTTCTATGAAGCATCCACCAAAAAAATTGTTGTGACAGAACAACATGGGCCCACTATCTTGTGACAAGTGTAAACAGAACTCACATTCATTCAATCGAACCCTCTCTTCTAACACAACACTATTCATTTCAGCCTGACACAGCTTTTCAATACTAACAGAATCGGTTGCCATCAGGTGTTCTCCCAAAGGTATAGTATCATCAGAAGACAACATGGCTCGAATGAAGCAAACTGCTCGCAAGTGTACTGGTGGCAAAGCCCCCCGAAAGCAGCTAGCAACACAGCCCGCAAGAGTGCACCTGCTGCAGGAGGTTGCAAGAATCCTCATCACTATCATCCAGGAACTGTGGCACTCTGTGAGATTCGTAAGTACCAGAAAAGCACGGATCTTCTGATTTGCAAATTACCATTCCAGTGCTTTTTGAGGGAAGTTACGCAGGATTTCCACGGTGATATGCGTTATCAAGCCACTGCATTGGCAGCATCACAGGAGGCCTCTGAAGCATACATTATTGGACTCACGGAAGACACAAATTTGTGTGCAATCCATGCCAGGAGGGTTACCATCATGCCAAAAGATATGCAACTCTCCCGGCAAATTCAAAGGGAATATGAGAGGTTTAAGTGAATGAGGTTGGGTGTGAAAGTACTTTGACAGAACACAACAAAGCGTCATACTAAGGGGACTAGGACGGGGACCATACAAAAACATGCGGGAGAAAGGAGTATAGGCACTGTATAAATAATAAAAGAACAACAACAAGCTATAGTGTGCATAATTAATTGTTCTTCAATTAGTTGGCATAATAATGTTACGCAATTCCTCCACACCAAGAACCAGCAAAGCTCCACATGATCATTAATACTATGGCACTATCAAGGTTGATGCATCATCATAAGTGGACAAGACCTGTCGTGTGTCGATCACACTTTACTTAAAGCCGAAGTGGCATGAGATTTCAGAATCGGAGACATGAACGCGGTGGAGGTTCCAACAAGCCATCCTCACACCGAGTCACTCAATCACCCACATGTAAATTCCCCCATCTCCAAAAAAGCATTAGTGGCTGGTGGCAAGCTGGTATCGGGGAGCTTTTCCGCCAGTAGAATGGCGAGCAGTTTGTTTGGTCCAAGCCGTTAGTGAAATAATAATGCAATGCTTGTCACGGTCATCGGTCTTTGTGTCATGCAGAGATTGTGTACGATAGAGATTTATGGTGACAGGTATGATTCGCATCAATTGATGGAAAATGGGGCGACACCTGGATAAAATGATACATAGGAATCAGTACAAATACAGTAGACACAAATGACAAAATTTCAGCCCGTCGATAATCTTGGTAACAAGACATGCCACTCGCCAGGCATTCCCTCCTCGACAAAAATTCCATGGCGAGAAAATGGAATCGGTAAGATCACCCATTCCTCTTATTTCACACCCTTGTCTTCCCAACTGCCAGCCTGTCAACACTGCAAAAGCGTTCCTTGATTGTGGATAATGAACACAGCATCATCATGGAAAGTGGAGACGAAAGAAACACATGGATGGGGACTATTTTGCTCTTATGGGCGATGGCGTTCTACATTCCGATAACGGCAACACTCGCTGTAAACTTGCATTCCATATGATCTCACACGGGAACCACAACGATGGATCAAGGATGCTCTGCCAGTACCTGGAAACTGTAGTTGACGAAGAATTGAAGAAGTGGCTACCAGACGACGCAACTGACGACGAAAAGTTCCGTGCGCGTTTTATTTCCTGCAGTGGCCCCATTGTATTCTGAACTTGGAAAAGCATTCCTGAACATCAGCACATATAATGAGTTGCAATGGTCACTAGTTGATATCAATAACCAAACTGGTCTGGAAACATTCAGAGAAATTCGCGAACACGCCTTTCATAACCTCGAGAAAGCAAGGGTTATCACCGCTGGCATAGTACTCGATGGAGTTGCATTTCTCGAGGAGTACGGAATTCCTCCCCATCAATACACAGATGAACAGGTAAAGAGAATGAAACAAGATCTTGCTACAATCCACCAAAATTTAGGCCAAATCCAAGCAATCAACGGCTTTTTGGCACCTGCCGTTGAAGAATACTCCACAGCATTGAATCTCAACATTGAAACATGCGATGGGGAGTTTCACGAACTTGTAGCGCAATCGCACCATCGTTTAGCATGCTTGTACGAATGCTATGCAGAACACTTATTGTCATCTAAGGAAGTTGTAAGAGATAGGAGGGTTGCTAGATTTGGTGGCAACGGAGGCCAAATGGGAGATGACATACCATTAAGCAATTACAAGAAAAGTGCTGAACATTACCTGGCCAGTGGGGTGAGTTATGCTGGACACCTCGCCATAATCTGCCAGAGGAAACCGGAGGACATTGTTAATGTCGACAAACTGGATGCTATGTATGACATTATATCCAAGATTAAAACTCCTTCTTGTGAAACTGACAGACAACGTTTTGAATACCTCAAAGCTGTGCTGTGTGAGGCAAAAGCGAGATTGGACGAGATAGAGAAGAGGATTGAAACAATCAAGACAAAATAAAGAGCATGGTTCTACTTAGCCTGAAGTAATTATTAATCATTAATCTAGATTTACGATTGTTATTTACCTGTCCCCCGTGTCTTATTTTTGGCACCAAAGCTTGACATTCTCATGTCTTCTGCCTCTTTCCTTGCACATCAAGACACTTCTTTGGCTTTCTTTTCCTGACACGCTTCTTTTTCACATCAAAGCACTTGACATCAAGGCAACCCGCACACTTCCTGCCGATACGACTAGCTGTGTTCAGTTTACAAATTTTGCATCGTAAGGACTGCTTTGCTTTTGCTTTGCCACCAAAACAACCTCTGCATAGCCCGCCACCAACTTGGGAAAAGTCTTTATGACAATTAGCACATTTCTTCTTGTGCTCTGGTTTAGCATGCTTGTAGCAAAACTTTTTATCCTTGCAGATGGCGTGGACATAGCTGCTACAGGATTCGATACAACACTTTGTGCGTTCCCTTTTCTTGATGCAGACTTTTTTGATAGCGTTAGCTTTCCCTGATATCAATGCACCTTTTACCAATGCATTGGGTTCATGACCTTTGCATTCCAAAATTGTTCCTGTTGTAGAACCCGTCATCTTTTCCCACATAAGAGAAAGATCTGCCAACTTTCGTGGGGCATCAGTCTCCAAGTCACCCTTGACTTTCTTCCAAGATCCTCTTGACTCATAAAATGATCTATCTTCATTCATTTTTGTAAAAACATTTTTATGTGTTAGTTTGTGCGCTTCCGCAAGGGATCGAGACGTTCCCATCTGTACCATCACGAAAATATTTCTGCACAGTAGGTCCCCCATTATCTTCAAAAGCAAAGCCGAAGGTTCTTTGTTGAGAACTGCCTTGCCATCCTTTGTCTTGACAAGTTCACCGTCATCGTCCACTTCCCATACTGATGCGTAGACCTTCAAACTGTCCTCTCTTTCTATTTCGTCCAAAAAATCAACGGGGTGCCCTTCAACTTCCAAATAGTAAATATTCCTTATAACGTTGTCATATGCATTGATGAGTTCCCTCGTCCAATAATCCACAGATCGTTCAAAACAAATTTCTCGATGCACAGCATCGAATGCGTCATGATGTAATCCTTCTTCCACTAATTTCGCAGCCTCTTTCCGCATCTTTGGGTAAATTTCCATTAACAAAGCCTCCTGCTTGTCTGAGAGCACTATGTCAGTGACATCATCATTTCTTTCAGACGGGGTGTTCGACAATTCCCCAATCTTGGATGAAGTCAAAACATCAGGCTTTTGGCGTTTCCGTTCAGACGACGGCCTTTCTTGCACATATGCACTTTTTCCACCCATTCCTCATGCTTCTTGTTCGACCATTTTAGCCTGACATATTCTTTACCCCGAAATGTAACAAAACCAGTCAATTGCCGGACGGTTATATACGACTCGTTCTTCCCAACAAAAGCACATTCGTCTCTCTTAATACGACTTTCTTCGAGCACAAAATAAGGAGAATGCTCCCTTAGCCTTGCAATGACTCCAGATATTTTTTAGCCTTTAACCCGTATGGCTCTATCATGTCTACAGGGGAACACTGCGTAACGTCCTTTCGCCATTCACCGTTGTCTTTATCACCATCCCAGAATGTTATTTTCTTTTGTTCGAAGAATTGGTCCCGAGTCGTCTTGAGAATTGTGCGTTTGTGGTGTTCCTGTTCCCTCGCATGCTTCATGTTCATCCGATTCCTCTCACGTCGTCGTTGACGCTTTGTATCTTCCGTCTCGATCCCCCGTGGTTCCATTGTTACATTTTGGCCGTCGCGGGCATGATTGATGTGTTGACTGTTCTGTGTGAAGTCTGTGTAGCACTATTGACAATTGGTTGCGTGCATTGGTTCTGCAACCAAAATGTTAGTGTACTCTAGATCGCAGGAGACAGCCTCGTTAGGGCGGCGTAAAGAAGTGTCACTTGATGCGGGGCTGAAATTTTGGCACGTGTGTCTACATAATTTGTACTTATTCCTTTGTACAGCGGGATCTCACTCTCGCGCGACCTCTCGTATGGTATTGTAGTCTCGTATGTCATCATACTCTTGACGATCAACCACACACAGGAAAACCCAAAAACAATAATGAACCGTCGAACGAGGGTCTTCCGCTTCTCTCCAACAAATAATGTTCCACCATGGAGACGAACAGCGTGTTGAAAATAAAATTCTCAGGCACCACTCCCAAGGGATGGGGAAACAAGTCTGCAACTCTACCGATAACGCTAGAGCTGCAATTAGAAACAAGCACACCCCTAGATATGTTGAATGAAATGATTCTTGATGGATTCAAAGTCAAAAGAAATGACAGAGCAAATTTTCGCCCTGAGCTTATGGTAGGATTTCCTCCAAAACTGCTTGATATAACGGGGAAGCATGTTGTTGGAGATTTGCCCTTGCGATCCAACGAAAATGTAATTGTCCGCATACGTCGTAGAGAAACACAACTTCGACCGAAGAGAAAAGCAGCCGAGGTCGCAAAGTCTTCCTTTAAGGATGCACTCAAGGCCCAAGACGCAATGATGAAACATAATCTGATCAAGCAAAAGAAAGTATCCTCATCAAAAATACGGATAAGTGGACCAGGCTATTGCTTATCAGATGGCAACGATGTTCCAAAACCGCTAAATCTGATAATCTATCTCCAAAAAGATCGAGACAGAAGGATTCGGCCATAGAATATCGGACCATACAACTTCTTACCCCACAGGAAAAAGAAATCCATTACAACCAAAAAGATCTACTCTCGTTTTAAAGAGCACGGATGACCTATCGTCGTTCTTAGTTCAGGCTTTCAACAGGGGTAGTGGTGGGAAACCGTTCAAGCAAATACGAGCAGTATACAAAATGTCCCTGGCAAATATGCAGGAAATTTCCCAGGCACACGCTCGTGTACATGCTGCAACACTTGGTCAGTTCTTTATGGCCCCTGTGAAGAGTGTCGATGTTGATGCCGGAACAGTGTTGGGATCGACATTCCACCAAAGAAGAGAAGATCATTGTGTGTCGCACCAAATTACTTATGGAAAAGAGATGTCAAAGAAGGGAGGGCAGTACGTCGACAGAGTCAGCGTTTTACCACTGGACATTATAAAGAGTGTCATTGAGAATGCTTACATGAGCAAAACTGATGATGATGATAATTACGACGATGATAACGATGAAGACGACAACAAAAACGTGATTGATACCGGAAAGGAACTTTTGCGCCCCATCGCAATTGCTCAGATGATGCCACAACTGTTCTGGTCAGTGGTTTCCCACTGCAGACCGTCCTCAGAATCAGAATATTTTTTACCCGTGGAAGATATGCTCCGACAACTGCTACCACACTTAGACTGGTCTTTTCTCAACCGCGACGGAAGACAACGATTATTGAGTGAACAAGCAAGAGAAAACCTTAGGCAAGAAAAGATGACAAAGCTCAATTGCGATGAATGGATGCTTGTTACCCCGACGGAAGACGACGAAGACGAATTGATTGAGTGCATATCATGGGATGAAGAGGCAAAGGAATGCAATATGGCCAGAGCTTATAGTACCTTGATGATACGTTCCAAGTCCGAACCATGTTGTTTTAATTGGAGACAATTAGCAAACGCAGACGCCAAGACATTATACGACAAACTGATCCGGGAATGTGCGGAATCAGCGATGGAATCCCCGTCACTGAAGTCGGTCGAAACATGGATACTGGTCGCTAGGAACTTTTCCATTGATGAGATTGTGAATGAAATCGTTGGTAGGGATGAAAACATCTTTGGATTGCTAGAGGCACTCCATTCGAATACTCCTAAAGACTTAATTACTTACTGGGGTCGACATCCAAAATTGTTGTTGAAGACTATGGGAGATCACCCTAAAAATGGTGCTGATAATTTTCATGACCGATACCAGGAACAGGATGTACGGCGTTGGATTAGTCGAGCAAAGGTTGCAATAAAGATATGTCCCTGGCTCGATGAGTATTTCTGTCAGTTTAACAAGTAAAGTCTTCCATTTATGTTCAGATTTGTAATTTGGTACATGTGGAGTTTTTATTTATTTTCTATGTAATGCTAACAATGGTCAGTCAGAATTTTTGGCAAATAATAGCCTTGCTAGTCAGCTCCAAAGGTTAAAGTTCCAAGAAGTCTTTTGTTTCCACAATGTTGTGTTCCAGTGATTAACTCCATCAATGGTCGAAGTTCCAAGAATCATGATTTCATCACACCGTCAATGTTTGAATACTCTTTGAATATCCTCTGGAGATTTGTCCTAGTTGCCAAGTAATGAAGGATGAATTGAGTCGCAACTTGTCACAGTTCCGTCCAAAGTTAGATAAATATATACACCCACCCACATGTAACGCAATAAAACTGCTAAGCTGGTCAGCTCCAGCAACGGTTGAATTCCCAAGAAGTCCGCCGCAGCATGCAGTTCAAACAGAGCGTTTCGGTCTACATCAACCATTAGAGCATACTCCTCCTGAACGAAATCGCGTATTCTCGAAGAGGTAAAGGGGGTGACGATTTTTCGCACTTTAGAAGACAATAACGTCATCAACTCGTAAGCAAGCGTTTCAATGTTCAATGTCTGTAATATTGTCTCGAACGAAAAGTGGGAGAAACTCACTCGGGTCTTGTTTGTAATACTCCATATATTTCACGATCTCGGCCAAAACAACTGAGTTAATTGCATGGAGCGGAATCTCACGCACTACCTCCCCGCCATTGCCTTTATTTTGGTCCGTATCACCCCCATCTTCAATGTCTTCGTCGTCGAGACATAGCGTAATGAAAAAGGAAAGTTTGGCTACATCGCTGGGAAGTTGATATCTTACCCCTTCTCTACTTATCTGAGTTTCAGCATCGTTGTATGCCCACATTGAGACGATCGGTGAGAATTCTTTTGTACTGTGCCCACCTGCTGTACTCCACACTCTCTTATTGCACTCACCAAGGTAACAGCTTGTATAGCATTATCATTTTCCATCATTTATTGCTCTTTGACGACGTCGGAGATGGGCGGTGGACCGTTCTTAAATCGCCACGATAGGGTGTGCAGTGCATTTGGGTAGATTTGGGAGAAGTCTATGCTGGGGCTGAAGTTTTGGACAGTGTGGTCACGTGACTTTGTACTGATTCCTACATATACATAGATGTATTCATAAAAATGAACACTCACCGCGTTCGCAAATGAAAGGCTTTTCTCGACTTTTCAAATCCATGGACATGATATATTGGAAACGTCTCTTTTATACTTTACAGGTGGGTTACACTTACTCGTTCACAAATAATATCTAGAGGAAGTATTCATACAAACAACTCCTCAAGGACATCAATCCCAGGAGATTTCAAAATCAGACACAACAAATTAGCGTTGTCTTGGAAGCCTCGACGCACATCCTTTTTGATAGTGGTCCACAAGGTGGAGACATCACTCATAATGATAGCATTGTAATAATCTTTGGAATCAGACAGCTTGCGTGACAGATCATGATATGTACAGACGGTTACAAAATCACGAATACACATTGAAGACGCATGATAAAAACACAACTTGAGCCATACCAACATTTTTGAAAGTTCCTGTGTTTCCCGGCGGTCTTTTGTGACAATGAGAGTATGTTTTATATTACGTTTGTCGATATGAAGCTTTTCTTCCTTCAGAAATATGATGATTGAATTAACGACAGCTTTCCAATCTGTCGTGTGACAATTAAGCCTGTAGAAATGTGGGTTGGACGGGTGCGCTACCAAACGAGGCTCAGTTGAATCGACAACAGAGACTTCAGAAGTCATTCGTTCTATTGTTTCAATCCACTTCTGCAAGGTCATTTGACTTTGTTTTCTATTTCCATTCAAGCCACATACGAAATGACAACAGAATGCAGAATCATTTGCGCCAGGGGCAAAGAAAAGAGGGTCTCTGGGATGAATTTTGATTTGAGATGAGCTTTGACAGAGCATCCTTTTTTGTGCAAAAGCGGTCGTACATGCCAAAGCCGTTTGCTCTCCCAATAATTCCGCAGCAACGATCTGAGTAAATGTTTCATTGACATAAACAATGTCGACATTCTTTGTCTCGAAACCTTTGGGACCTCCACGGTAAGGGAAAATTCCAACTGCAGTGTGCGCTGCCTCTCCGAGGACAGTCCCTCCTGCAACGACTGATTGACGAGCAGCTCGCTTGTCATGTAATGTGGTGGGAAGTGTTGTGTTCCAAATCTTTTGCTGTATTGCGTAGTTGGAGTTGGAGCATTGATCACGATCGTGTCACTTGTTTCCTCATTCACTACTTGTGTCTCCTTGTGTTCTGCATTACACAAATTTAGTAGCTTGATTGTAACTGTAATTTTGATACTGCCTTCCATGGAGTGAAACATTTTCGCACTGTGAGTGTGGCGATGGCTGCGGAGCTGCTGCGGAGACCCTACGAGCAGGCTGGTAAACAATGTTAATTTTTGATCTAATTATTTTGTGTGTTGGTGTTGGGTGACTACAATACCATACTAATTTAGGCAGTGTACACGGTGGGGCTGAAATTTTGGCACATGTGGCCACGTGATTTGTATTGATTCCTACGCAACTCGCAATTATGTTACTTGTCTTACCACCTACAAATATAATATTTCCCTAAGAGAATACATCTGCAAACAGAGGCAAATGCACTGAGACAGGTCCCTTATTGTTATCAGGGTCACTGCAGAATACACCAGAGTAAACTGCCTTTGGAATGGAAAACCCATCTTTGAATAGGGTAACATGAGTGCATAATCCAATACATTCAAGCTGGCCGATGAAACCTCATTAGTACACTCAAATCTACAGAACTGCATTCCTTTCTCATGAGTGTACATTTGTGATGTGTGATAGCAAAATGATAGGAATGTGCGTTTTTGTGGTTTTGTAATGCAACTGGTTCAACATTAGGGAAGCAGGCAAAGGTCCTGACTAAACTTTTTGCTTTTGAAAAACATATAATTTACACAGCAAAACATTATTCAAACATCCAGTATTTTGCATCACACTGCGGCGTAACATTCAAGCAAATTTTAAATAGTGCCTGCAGTTCTACTTTTTCCCATTGGTTGCAGTACCCATCTCTTTGAGTCTTTGTCTCAGGTGATTCATCGGCATCTTTCCAAGTCTGGCTCTGTTGGTCTGCATGCCACTGGCTGTTTGAATATCTAATTTATCAAGCAACTCAAGTATGTCTTCCCTTGAAATGCTTTGCACAAGGTCATTGGCCTTCCCATTACTCTTGTTTGACTGCTGGTTGATATTTTCATTTGCGTTGTTCTCAGAATCTGAAAAATTACCAAAATGTAGGTGTGCATAGTGAGCCGTTGACATGAACAGTCTCATGTGATCCCGTGCATTATACTCAGAATTCTGTTTCTTTGACATCAACAAAGATACAAGGGTGTGGTAAGAATTGATCATACGCTTCATGTCTGCGACGTGCATGCTTAGCTCTGAATTAATTTTCGCATTCAGGAAATACATCCCATACAAATAGGAAGACAGACGGACAAAGCCCATTTTATTCTCTCCAATCCATGATGCCTTTGGAAGACTTTTCACCTTTCACCATTCCAACTTGAAGGATTCAATGTGTGATATAATCATATTGGCATAAGATACGAATTCGTTAAACTTCTTCCACTTTGAGAGACACTGGTGATGAAAATCCATAACATGTGCCATCATGTTATGTGCAATTGCATGCATAGGCGCCTTGGGACATCTGTGTTTCTTAAATCAATCATATTCTGGAAGCCATACTATCGGCACTAAAGCCTCAACCCCAGATCTAGTTTGATTGGCTTTGTCTGTCTTCACCAAAGCTTTGATATGCTTGATCCGCGATTGTCTAACATTGCATGTGCGCAGGTATTCTTCCATGTTTGCTTTCGACCAATAATTACATCTCCTTGCCTCATACGCAAACAAACAAACTGACATCATGAATTCCCCTGTGAGTAATACTGGCCCAATGAATTGCATTCCAGGTCTACGAGCTTGGGGTGGCTTCAATGTCTCTCTTTCCAAAATTATTTCATCTGGTCCCAAAGGGTAGTTCTTTGGGACAGGGCAACTTGATTGAAAGGGGTCGTTTGGATCAATATTCGAGCGGAAACATTTGTTGCAGTGGCGAGATTCTGAAATGTGAGAACGGGCAAGAACTTTGGAAGTGATATCGTCAAAGTCAACACAGTACACATAATTGGAGCACTTTCCGAAATGACCCTCCTTTCTTGTGTTAGTGACAAATTGTCTTTCTGGTCTATCAGAGGAGTGGAAGAGGAATCCGACCGACATACGTCGAATTTCATTTGAAACTCCGAAATAGGTAAGAAATCCCTTCATCAGTTTTTTGACTTCTCTGTGGTAGTATTCAATAACAGGCGTGTGGTCCTCAGTACTTTTCCCCATTGCCAATACATGGGTGTATTTGCCAGTGTTCATTTCCTCCAGTGGAGGGCAAATGGTTGCTGTCATAATCCAGACACTGTTATCCTTTTGTTTAACAAAACATCGAAGGAACGAGATGCTCCAAAAGTACACCCAGCCAATACTTGTCTCACAAATAGACTCATCAGATAATCCCTCTAATTTCATGGCATCAACTATGTCATTGACAAGGTCGGCCATCGCTTGGGTACCATTCAGACCGTCTTGGTTCGGCTCCTTTGTTCGACTGTCCGAGGCAAATCCAAACAAGCCATGGTGGCCAGCCATAATTCTAATCGTCTCTTCCAAACTGACACATGCATGATTGTTTATGTTAAATACCTTTGGAACCGGGAAATTCTTCATGATGGAGTCTGCGCCATTTGTGAAGAATTTCTTAACGTCTTTCATTTCACGTGGGAATTTTGTTGTGACGTCACCGTGATTTATGGACCCCAATCCGAACAGTTCAAATTTCTCATTGTCATATGTCACGAAGTCTTGTTTGTATTCACCGGGAAGTTTCATGATGATGTGATGGTACTTGAATATAACTCGTGCCTCCCTTTCGCCCACAAGTATATGCATGTTCTCACAATTGCCAACGTTCGCTCTGCCCACCAAACCACGATAACCCCCTGTATTGTCACAATTACTTTTAGCCTTCTGGAAATACTTCTGATAGAAATACAGCTGGTTTTGACAGTGTGACTTCCGAACACTGTTCTTTCTTAGGAACTTATCTTGTTCTTCCCGAGTATCTAAGAAAGAAAAATCATCATAGCTGTAATAACAATCAGCGTCCTCATATGCGGTGATAGTGAGCATGTCCGCATTGTCAGCAACATCTTCGTCATTATTCAATGGGGTATCTTCTTCCATAGGTGGAGAATTCGGATCCAGGTCACACATTATGTAATCAAGATAACGGTCAAACATTTTGTTTTGTATATTCTCCCATTCCGTCAGCTGGTTTTCCATTTCATTCTGTATGAGTAATGGATTGAACAGATTTTTGTCATCTATACAATCTTCCGCCGTTGATTGACTATCACCAGTATCATCTTCGTTAAAATCACCGATGTCGTTGCAGTCAACACCATACTCAACTGAATCTGTGAAGAGATCGTGTTCCTCCACCAGATCATGACCTTCATGAGAATCAGCCTCCACGCACTCTACACGTTGTTGTTTACCGTTTCGACGATCTTTTGTAGGGATCTCTTTGTTGCTTAACGTGTGTCTGTGTGCGACCTTATAATGTTGTCTCATATGAGAGGCCGGAGTACATCCAAATCTCACAAATGTTCTATTTCTGAGATAAACAAGTAATTCACAATCGGCGCAGCGGAGGAAATCTGTTTTACATCCCCTGCATCTGACATGAACATACTTCGTACCCTCTTGAGGGCCGTCGTAAATGGATGAAAGGTTGCAACCTTTACAGGTTAAATTCATTTTCTTCTGGTTTTTGACATCTGAAGCAATCCTAGCGCTGGTTGAAAAGATGAGAATACCCATCACCAATTCGCGCCAGTTTCTTTGCAGAATAATGGAAGAGCACGGAGCCCACGTGTATATATTTTTTGACTGTTGCTTTTTTAGGTACTAGTTCCTAACTGAGACTCCCTTGGACACACGTGCCAAATTTTCAGCCCCGACGTTGTTTGACATCATTATTTTTTTCATGAATAGCCACATAGTATGGTAACTACTTTCATTCTTCCCAAAATGATTTCTCAACTAAATAGTCCACAACCCGTGGTTTTTAACATTAATAATACTCATGGAAGCAACTATGTCAACCATGCTGTCCGGTTGCCGACAGCAGAGGCCACAGGTGCTGAGTGTGCTCAAGCGGGCCACATGCTTGCTCCAACGTCACCTCTTCGTGAGGCTCAAAAGAACACCACAGATCCGACCAGAAAATCTTCCACACCTTCGAACAATCTCATGGGTTTTGGTGAAGGGGAAGACACAAACTCTCTCAACAAAGAATTAGGAATTAGTTCAAATGGCTCTCATTCGCCAAGCAAAGCTCGGGACCCGGAATACACCACAGACCCAAATCATCCATCCATTGCTGCACAAAAGAAGATCGCCACGAACACAAACGGACTTGCTATCAGTGTTGAGACAGATAGGGAAGGCGTTGTTACATTGGATGGTGGACTCGTTCCATACAAAAAGGGGGGTCTCAATGTTGCACATGCAACAAAATACTGGTCCTATTATGCTCATATCCGTCCTGGCATGAACGGTAGTAGCTTTCCTGCTGTTACAGAGGAAAATGTGCATGATTTCCTTCAAAGGTTATGCTCAATCCGCCAAGATGTGCTCAGCATCGGGAAAGCTTCATTCAAATCAGCAATAGTCGCAGTGTTCAATCAAAGCGGACACACTAGCAGAGGTCAGCCAATAACCAGCACTGCTGATGTTGAAGACCTTATGTGTAATTGGAAGGGAAGTGTCTTAAGTTGTCTCCAGCTAAATTGGAGAAACATTCACAGTCTCAACACCGAGAACAGTGAATTTCTCAAAGAAACGCTTCCTATGGCAATTGTTGTGCATGGAAGAACTCAGGATCCACCGTATACAAACAGTGACGCTATCAGTGATAAGGCAGATACAAAAAGAAGGGTGTCGAATCATGGCCTAGTCAATCTCAACATCTCAAGGAAACGTTATTTGGAATGTCTGTGAGAACCAAGGCAGGGGGCAAACAGCATGCGCATGCTGATCATTATGAGATTGAAGTTTTATTTGATAATCAGGCAAAAAGACGATCCAAGACATACATCTTGGTGCAGAAGCGATTGTTCAAGGGAGGGAATTTTTCTGGCAATAATCCACCAACTGAACAACATCTACGAGCACATCTCAATAGTGGGGACGAAGTTAAGATCCTCTTACAAGCTGCTATCTCAAGAGCAAAGAGGGCAGGGATTTCCCGGCAAGTGCTATCATCATGCATGGATGATTTCTATCGAGAGATAAACTGTTCATCAAGCATCACTCTTCCTCCTGATTTGGATGATGTACTTGATCTCTGTGCGTCTATAGAAGGCAAGTCATCGTCAATCATCTGTTTCTCTCACAATAGAAGGCTGGAGCAACATCCTCCACCAACAGAGATTTCCCAAAAATGGGAGGAACACTGGAGGATTGCGCATCAACAGCCTTGGCAGCAGGAACAATCTCGGCAGTGGCAGCACCAGCAGCCTCCAAAGATAGGGCTGCAACAGCAGGTCCAGTTCTTACAGCCGATGAAGCCGCATCAATGGAATGGGCAGCAGCAACAGTTTGAATGGAGGGCTCCGCAGCACAATGAAATGGCGCAGATGGTGAACACTGATCAGGAGAAGTGGATGGATCCCCATCAATGAATGCAGCAGTCTCCAGGGATAGTGCTGATGCAGCGGATGGACCAGGACCAGCAGGCACAGCATCCACTTCAGATTGATCCTATGAATGATAGTCTGAGAAAAAGCATAGATGTAGGTGAAACTGGCACAGAGCCAAAACAGCAGAGTGGTCTACATCTACAACAGCCACGTCGGATGGAGTCAGAGAAGCAGCAGATGACTCTGAAACTTACAGAGCCACAACAGCAGAGTGATCTACAGCTGTTGGAGAAAATGAAGGAACGGGTGCGTCTGCTTGAGCAACAGGCTCAGCAGCTGGGACAACAGCAAACCCAGATAGATATGGGGCATGGTACAGGCCGGTATTGTCTGCCTGACAAGCTAGTTCAACCGCAAGAAACTCAGCGGGAGGAACAGCAACAAACACAGATGACGACGGGACAGGGAACCAACGCACTTGAATTCTTTGAGTCCTCCTCCAGAAGACTGTCGTCTGGTCTGCAGAAGACCACGGTTACGGATTGTGATGATGGTGAATCGAACTCAAGTCTCGACAATGGAGAGGAATCGATCAATATGCATCAGCAGCATTCGGTTGAGACAATCCTTCATTCAAAGTTTGAATCAAATGGTCAGCAAAAATACTTGATCAGATGAATGGGAGATTATAAAGATAGTTGGCAACCTAAAGGCAACATTACATCTGATGTCATAGAAGATTTCAACAAGAGAAAGATGCAAGAGAGAGCAAACGAGCGCTTGGCTATGGTATCAGTGTACTCCATTCAATGCGTACTTCTTTCTATTTCCTGTTTTACCTTCTTGTGTCACCCACATTGCATTCATTTCTTCTTTGTGAATTAGGATGCCATAGACAAGGTTGTCCAGACCATCTTGTATTCTAATAAGAAACCAGGGAAGGCGAGGCTGTACAAGGTTCATTGGGTGATGGAGTACCCTGATGAATGGTTACCTTATGACAAGGTTCCAACAGGCTTGAGAGTCGCTTTCGAGACAAGGAATGGCACTCAAAGAAAGGGGCAAAAGGAACAAAACTCTTCGCATGCCAAGGCGTCTCCCAGAACGGCTCGGCTAAATGAGGTAGAAGTATTTATTTTCATCTAGCATGAATTTAATTGTTTGACTAACATAGAGTTGGTGGTGAGTGAATGATAAACTACCTTTGTGACCTGTATTACTTATCACCTCATGCGTACAATTTATATCATTCTTCTTCATATATATTCTTCTTCCTATATTTTTGCACCGTGAGTACAGACGACTGCCTAATTGTTTCCTTAGCATCCTCGATATGTAACGTCCTTTCCTTTTTAGCTTCATTAGCAGGGTTTCAAAAGCGGTCTCGTGAGTATCTTGTGTACTAATGTCATATATTCACCTCATACGTCAAAGTTGTGCTCAACATACGTGCACTTTTAAGTATTACCTGTGTCAAATGTCTCGTGGTGGGTTCTCCAGTTGCAGGAAGGCCATGTGCAGTAGCTGCATGGAAGATATGATGGACAGTCCAGACGTTGATGTTGCCGACAGACATGGGAACAAGCTCAAGAGAAGTCGACGTCAGATAATCGAATTTATGACACAACCAAAAACAAAACGTGCAGTAGATTGGAGCAAGTGTCATCATGGTACCAAAGAGGGCTTTCAGGCAGAAAGCGATTTCACGTATCTGAAGAAGTCTTTTCGTGATCGAATGAGGAAGACTGGGAAGGCTGACTCTCTTCTTGACAAGAATTGCATGAAGTGCAACAAACCCCTGCTTCCTATCCATGAGGGCGGCGATGTTAACTGATGATGGACATGAAACGTCTGCTTCCTTTCCACTAGTTTTGCGATGGTGACTTACGATTGACGTTGACGTTTGGAACATGTTTGATGACACTACGGGTTGAGTGGCCCATTGCCATGATGCATGGTCACCCTTTGGTTGATGCGGAGATTACCATGGTGTGTATGAGGAATCACAGTAGGTTTGAGTGGAGCTTTGCCGTGGACTAGCAGAGCATTCTTTTGGGGCTGAAATTTTGGCACCTGTGTCATTTTTGGTGGGCTCGGGGTGGTGGGTGATGTGAGGGGCTACTGTAGGCAGGTGGGCGTAGCACAATAAGTAAGCCTAAAGCTAGCTTCCACCTGTAACCTACCTACCTCCGGTAACCCACCGGTACACTCTTAGATCCCTCCCATACGTAGGAATCTGTGTTTCCGCAAATCAAGTAACTCTTGTGCGAACTCCGGTAATCCTCCCGTACACTCCGGTAACCTTCCGGTGCTCTCCGGTAACCCTCCAGTGCTCTCCGGTGACCTTCCCGTACACTTCCGGTTACCCTCCCGTACACTTCCGGTATGCCACCGGTAAACATTTTTTAGCGTCTAAGTTATGCAGTTATAGCCACTAATTAGATTGATATCAATTTTAAGACTTACTGAGAAGTCTGTTTCCTGTAAAAACGTACCAATTCCTATCGTACGTAGAAATAAATCCGAAAGCTCCTTTTGGTCTCGAATTTCCGGTAACCTCCCGGTAGACTCCGGTAACCCTCCCGTACACTAGTATACCGGAGGGTTACAGAAGTGTACTGGGAGTTACCGGAAGATACCATTCTGAGGACTTCGGTAACCTCCCCGTACACTCGAGTGTACGGGGAGGTTACCGGTGATTTTCGTTTGCAGTGTCACAATTTCATGCTGTCAGAAATGGAATCAAAAGTGTCGGATATCCGTGTCGGTCATGGTGTTCCTATTCCTGGCAATGGAATTTGGTTACATGGTGCTGAAAAATCTTTTCCATGGAAAGATGATAATAAGGTGTTGGCAAAGCTGTGGAGTGAAAGAAGGGAACGCCTTGCAAAACATATTCACTTTTGTGCGAAGATGTCCAAGAAGCAAAGACGCATGTTGTCAAATACTTAATGAAGCAATCCTATTTGAATTTATCAACCAATTAATATTTTAATTAGCCAAACAATGTTAACTACATTCATTAACATTTTAATTTGCAAAGCAATATTACCTTCCATCATTAATTGATTACATTTGAACTCATAACTACAAATCGAAATGATTACACATGTCATCATCAACTCTCCTCATCATCGCTGCCATTTACTCCAGTCTCACTGCCACGATTACCAGATCTTTTCCTTAGGATGGTCCTCAACACATCTGGGTCCGGGAGTTTCTTTAACAAACTCATGATGGTTTCATGATATTTTTCTTCGCCCATAATTGTGATGAATGATCCCTTGTTCTCCTGATATAGGCGAAGTTGACTGGAGACAAGGTCGTTCTGTGACTTCACTACGGTCATTTGCCCAATTGTGTATTGTGCCTTCCTCTTCCGTTCCTCATCCTCAATATCAAGATTGTTGGCGTTCCTCTTACGAGCAACCGACGACTCCTCACATTCTGTCTGCGCTCTAGCCGCTGCATTTCTGCGTTGGTTCTCTCGTGTTTGGCCTGGAGTCAGAATTGAACAAACAGTAACAACCTCGCCACCAGAAGACACCAATTATTTGCCCCTTTCAACCAATAATCTCCCGGAATGTGCTCCTCAATAACATCGTCTTCCAATCCTTCGCATTGTGCTTCCTCTAAAATGGATGAGGATAAACGATCGTGTTGATGTTCTAACATAAAAATAAATGAAAGCAGACTTACATTTTCTTCTCTGAATCTTGCGATGACGAACTTCTTGTACATGTCTATCAATTGATGCCCACTAGGAACGGTTGCCAAGTTCTTGGGCAACTTGGGAAAGTACTTTGTGCAAAGTTCTTTCCTCCAATCCTCGAATTTCTTCCACAGACGATCTCCAGTCATGTCCTTCTTCGTGTTGTAAAGACACTGTGCCATCTCCGCAGGCAAACTTGGTCTAGCAAAGTCACTCTGTGAGAAGCCACGTAAAAGGTTGTGGTGGCTCTCAAGCATCATCCGATTTTGAACTGCCACCGTGGTTGTTCGCTCGGAGGTGACAGAACCACCGGCTTTGATCAGTAGACAAATTTCTATGTTCATTCGCGTGACCTGATCAATCTGGCATCCACGTAGAAAGTGCATGATCCACTGGTGGATCAAAAACTCCTCTGCGGCGTAGGTACCATCGAATTCTTCCACATCTTCGAAGAAATGCTGGCTGCGATGAGTGTCTTCGGGTACACTTTCATCACTACTGCTACTGCTTGGGACCTCATCATTGTCTGATCCAGTTTTCTTGGGGGTCGAATATTCAGAACCTGACTCAGAAGAGTCAATGGAACTAACGCTGGTACTGCCAGCAGGAGGGGGAAGAGGAGGGAGTTGCGTGGCGGAAACATGTGTCTCCTGGGAGTCTTCAAAAGGATTCGTGAGCTGGGATTCTGGGAGAGCTTGGGCCAGGGGACAGTGACTGCAAGTGGAGGTGCTGCACGGGCGCTCTCCCTCTCAAAACGCCCGAGGACTAAGTTGTTGTCTGCAACAATGGGGCGGCTGTCATCGTTACCATCAGCGAGATTTGATGCTCCGCTGGATGGGCGATTTCTTGTGGGTGGGCTCCTGCCAGAAGGAGGAGTGCGTTCACACCGCGACCCGCTGTAGGACGCAGATTTCCCGGTGCCCGCGAGGAAGAGTGGGGTAGGGCATAGAGATTTCACAATGGAGTTGATGGTGGAGGGGAATCTCATGGTTGCGAGCGGAAACGTAAAAGCAGGAGGGTGCCAGCAAAAAATGGAAAAAATGAGAGCTCTATGGCTCTATTGAGCTATTCGCTGTTCGAGCAAATAAAAATTTTTTCGTAAAATTTGTCTAATAGGGATTATTTTTTTTTATTCGCCAAAATGCTATTCTCTATTCTTTATTCGTCCAACCAAGTCACAGCCTTACCAAGGGTGACCAAGCGCATACAGCAGAGGAGGGAAAAGAGACAAAAATCAAACTTGCTGTTGGTGGCATGCTTACTTGCTGTCTTATCTCTGGACGCCCAAAAATCACTACGCGGCCAATATCTTGGATCAAAGAACATAGAACGGACAAGAAAACAAATCGATGACTTGTTTCAGGAATTGGGGGCACATCAAAGGAGAGCATGTAGGATGAGCGTGAATCATTTCACTGAGCTTCATGAAAAATTACTGCCGGAACTGTTGAAAGAATTCCCAACAACTAGAAAGTGGGGACGTACACCCAATGGTGTAATTAATTCAAAGCTCTGTCTTTCGAGGCTCCCCGTTGGACATTATGTTAACCCATGGGATATCAAGACAGTCTGTGAACCGATCCGTTTGGGGGACAACCGATGCAATAAATGCTATGCCCAGTTTATCTTTCAACCAAAACAATGCAGAGTTTCCATCTCATGAAGAACGTGAGGAGATTGCAGAGGGATTCAAGTTGCAGAGTAGGGCAGGTTTTGATAAAAATATGTCTTGCTGTAGATGGCATGCTCGTTTGGACCGTACAACCTACCGCAGCTGATTATGAAGAGTTGAGAGTTGGAGAGAGACAATTTCATTGTGCTAGGAAAGACAAGTTTGGTATGAACTTGATGGCTGGCTGCGATCACATGTGCAGGTTTCGGTGGGCAGACATCCGTCACCCTGGACTGACTTCTGATAACTTGGCATTTGCAACATCAGATTCAGGTGTCCAGCTTGACGACAACAATACTGATATTATAAAGCCAGGGTATACCTTGGTTGGGGATAATGCATTGGTTCCTAGGCGATGGATGGCAAAACCAATTCCTGGACATTGCACAACTACAACCGATGATGCATACAACTTTTACCATTCTCAGGTTAGGATTACAATTGAAAGGGCGCCACTATGAATTTCAATCCTGAAAGTCTCACCACTTGTTATGTGTTTGATGAAACTACATAATTTTTGCATCAACAGTAACAGCTCGTCCACCCCATCGACGCTCCGCAATGATGAAAGATGCATTCATTGAATGGCCATTTCTCGTGGATCCACCCAAGCAACAAATACTGCTACTGCCATTCAGCTTGATGGTAGAGGTATTCCAACTGCTCTCATTGGTGGTGGTCACCATTTTATTAATATACCTTGTAACAGGTGGCCTCTTGTGACAAATCAACAAACATCTATTCCAATAGAAGAGATGAGGAACCATGTCGCACTGAATGGTCCGCGGAGACCAACTGTGAACAAATATGCGGGAAAGAGAACAAGGAGCTAATCAATATCAATCCTTTATCTCAACTTCTGGATGTTGTATTGTCATTGAACCAGAAAGAATGAGATAGTCCCATACAATATTGAAACAGTTAAGTTATAATTTGTGAAGTGGTACCAGTTTAATTGTAGTAGTGATGCGCTACATCTGGCATTCGTACATAATGTACCAGATTCTACAGAACACAAAAAATAAAATCGTGACACTACTCTTCTTCTCCATGAGAATTTCCACCGCCACAATCGCATCACCTTGATCTCGGCGAATACCGCCACAACACCAGGTCGGCCACAATCGCCCTCACCGCAACATTGCCCACGACAATCCTGCCGCTTGGTTTGGTCAGATTCCGCGTATTTTACGAGGAATCACACCATTTCTACATGCCAAATTTTGTTAGACGACAGCGTTCGCAGGAGCAGCAATTCAGCAAATGTAAGTGATTTTTAGTATTAATTGTCCCCTTTAGTGCACTAAATCATTGCCTTATTAATGCCCTCAATGTTGTTCTTTTCTGTACTGTCCTCAGGCTTGGATGGTGACTTTTCGCCATCCAATTTGGGGAAGACAGAAATTAAAGGTGAGTGGTCTTCATCCTCCATTTCATCCATTTTTCCAGCTTCTTCCTCAAATCGTCTCTTTCCTCCCGCGACATTTTAGTAACAACATTACTCACTTGTCTCTTTATAACCTGCTGATGCCTCCCCAGTGCTGTGTCAGCTAAAGTGATTGGCCTAGAGGTAAGTTGAGACAAGTTTGCTTCATCATTTGCACTCCATTTTATGCAAATTGGTGCATCTTTCTGACTTTGTAGTATTTCCTTTCACTTTTCAGCGATTGCATCCTTTTTCATCCCATTGAGACCCTTGACTTGATAGTAAGTCAGTAAAACTCTCAACTCTGCAATATTGTAAGTTTGAAATGATTTTGTTTGAACTAAAATTTGTCGTGCCTTCCTCTCAATATCAAGCATCTTTCCTGCAGACTCTTTCCTCTTTTGGAGCTCTTTTATTTCTGTCTCAACAACCTTCTTTTACGCAACCAAAAAAATGTGCCATCATCTGTTAAATGGCCACCTCCTATTGCGTGAAAGAGATTGCCGTGAGTTGTTGCTTTTTGAATTTTCTCAATTCTCTCAGCCAAATGCCGCACCGTCACTGACTTTCTGCTAACCTTTTTAATTGTCTCTTTGAAAGCATTGCCATCGTACCCATTACACAACAAAGAATGAGTTGAGACATTGTTGGATTCTTGGATGTGAACCATGGCCGTGTTTGTCACATCTTCGCCATCTCCCATTTCTCTCCTGACTTGAGAATTGTTTTGTAGGCATGCTCGGGTCAATGGGGCAGCACCACACTTTTCCCACACTGCACAATTTTGTTCTTTGGAGAATGCAACATTGTAGGCACTGCATGGAACAATGACACAGGAGATAGGACCGGTCCCTCCAAACACAACAAGTCCAACCATCCAAGGCGCCAAACCAATAGTGTAGTTTCCAATTAACCTAGCGTCTGATAATATTTTCAAATTCTTAACAATTGTGTCTTAAATGAACCGTAGCTTTGGTCGGTCTCTTGAGTGACTGCCGTAGTGTTTGGTACGCCGGTATAAATAATAAACCCAAGTGTCCTCGCCTCTGCCAAAAATCCTAACTCCATTCTGCCAGGACCACTATCAACCTTCATGATAACTCTCTGTCCTCTGACATCTTGAGCATCCGGGAACAATGGGACAATAGAATTTAAAAATATGACCTGAATTCTCTCTCATCCATTCCACCTTTTAAATTCATTCCTAAAGTGACTGGCCACTCCTTTTCACAATTGGTTCCAAATGTACCTTTAATTTTAGGAAAGAATGCACTCATTCTTATGTTCACACTTTGAGTGTCTTCTGATTGTGCCATTGTCGAGAACTGGAAGTGTGGCGGAATTGGTTCTCCCGCAGCAGTACTACCGGTGATCATTGTCGTTGACACGCTAGTTTTAATTGTGGATCGTCCAAGATTAGGTAGATTGGGAGAATAAAACGTAATCTCTGGCCTACCACTTCTGTTGCACTTGCTTCCATCCAAAACAAGACATGTCTCATCAATATTGAATTTTTTTGAGTTGTTCCGTAGGTATAACTGTCTTTCCCTCGGAATCAACTTCAGCAAATCCCAACTCCAACAAATCTCTCTCCCAATTATCAAACCAAGACTTTACATTGAAATAGGTTGTCCAACGTACCCGTCGTTCCTCCACATTGTCGCTTCTGCCGCTTGTAAGTTCCAATGATGTGGACTTTAACAAACGATTCAGTAAATGCTGACAATCCAAAGCAATCACAGATTTTGTGCACTTTTTCAATTGTTCAATTAGTTTTTTGTTAGTGATCCCAGTGGCATGACCATTTAGTTGTTTGATTTGAATGTAACTCTCAAAAGCATTGCAAAGATTATTGTATAGCAATCAGGGTAGCACTCCCTCCGGTCCTTTCTTTTTCGGACTCACACCAATTCTATCTTCAGCCACCTCACGCTGTATTGTACGCTTTGAATTTTCAACTCCAAACTCCCCATACACCTGCTTGCTAACCTCGCTTGCTGACATTTTAGTCTCTCCCTCTGGCTTTGACTGCTCGCTAGTGTAGAGTGAGGTGGCTCTCTTGTGAGCAGCTTTATGATGAAGCTTATTTTCAAATCGTTGGCACGTTTCTGTTGCGCCCCAGCATATGTGAGCCGGATCCTCTTTGGTTTAGGAAGTGTGTTGACTGTTGGAGTCAGAGTTGACAAACTTGATGGAGATGAAGAATTGACGACATTTACTGCCTGTGGAGGTGGCGCAGATGCTCTGCGTACTTTCATCTGGAGAGTACGATCAGTACTCTCCTCAAGCGTAAATGTTGCTACTCTCATTGCCTCAGGAACACTGAGAGTTGGATGGTCTGTTCTGGCCTTGGCAGCCTTCTTTTCAAGAGCCTTAAGCTCCTCCTCACTCCTATTCATGTTAGTAGTGAGGTGCACCTATGCTGTGGCGATTATTTGTGTCAATAGGGAAGATATCGACCATGAAACAAGTGTAGAACATGATATGGTCACGTATTTTTTCGCAAACGTGCCCCTTCAAGCGCGATTTTGAATGGCTTGCAGTGGTCAGACACCCATCAACCAATACACCGTTGGAAAGCTCCTGAAAAGACAAATCCGTAGTATTTGCACAAATCCCGCTGCGAGGGCTGTGGGAAAAGTTACATGCAATTTACGAAAATTGACGAGAATCGTATTTTTTTGTTACAAAACGGGATGCATCAGTACTACAATTAAACTGGTAGTCTTCTTTATTAAAGTTCAATTATTTAGTGAAGCAAGTCTATGGCATTACACCAACTGAAAACACAAGTATTGAATACAATTTTTTGTCATGTGGGACTTCAGTAGATATCTGTAGAAATTACCCTTAATTTTAGCACTATTTCCCATACACAAAATGGATGGAATTGACCATCCATTTTGTATTTCAACGCGGACCACAAACATCATTCATCACATCATCATCAATTCAACAAAATGTCCAGCAACCTTCCTGCTCAACAGTTCGGTTTAACGATGTACGAGACGGTGACGTAGGTCAGGATAGAACTCCCTTGGGAGTACCTTCCCCCGTCGCTCATCAAGTCATCAATGTTTCTTCCTTCACCGGTGTTGGAAAGACAGTCCGCGAATCAATCAGCGATGTGCGAGACGGGGATGTAGGTCAGGATAGAACTCCCACGGGAGTACGTTCCCCCGTCGCTTGTCGAGCCATTGATGTTACGTCCGTCGACTGTGTTCTCATCGCTCGTCGAGCCATCGATGTTTCGGCTGTCGCCGGTTCGATCAAAGATGCGCGAGACAGCGACGTAGGTCCTGATAGAACTCCCTCAGAAGTACGTTCCCCTGTCGCCCATCGAGCCATTGATGTTTCGTCCGTGGATGGTGTTCTAAACACCGTCTGTTCCCCCGTTGCTCGTCAAGCCATCAGTGTTTCTTCCATCGCCGGTGTTGGAAACACCATCTGCGAATCAATCAGCGATGTGTCAGAAGGTGACAGATCAATAGACCCCCTCTGACAACACTGGCACCTTCCGGAAAATGCGACGTTGTGTCACAGATGTTCCGAAACTCGCTAAAATTGAAGTCCCAAGTCACAAACACATCATCGTAAGGAAGATTTTTTTGCGTAAGGAAAGGTGTTTAAGGCCTTTCTACTATCATAAAATCATACTCGCAACACTTGCAAAATGACGGATAACACTTCATGTGGACTGTGCCAAAGTACGTTATTGTGAGCCACCCAAGGTCTCTCATGATTATTTTAACAGATATTTTGAAGTATCAGTGCAGGAATACAAGATCAAGAATGAAGATGTGTGTGCCTAAGTAGATGTTTAGTTTTTGACAGTGCACCATTCAGTATGCGTTTCTTCCCGCTTCCATGTTCGAAATTTAACTTACTTATTGTCTCAACAAGTGTGAATCCATATTTGAATTCAAAGACGATTAAGTCATGTGGATAAATACAAGAGCAAACCTAGCCCTGAAGTTTCATTTCATAATTGTAGAGTGAGGAACATTTACTGGACTATTTCCTTGTACAGAAACACGGTAAGGAATGCGAAACCCACGAGACTAATAAATTCCCGGAGAATTGTATTCATATTCCACACCGGCACCTATCTCCCAAGCACCATTGTCATCTGCTAACAACAACCACAATACACGGCATGAGATCAGGATGACACAAAATGTTAACACGGTAGAGCATATGCGGTAAGGCATTTTGATGCAAAAGAACCAGACGATTGAAAAGAAGAGAGAGAAGAGGGAAACGATCATAACGGGTAGAGCGCTGTCTGCTAATTCGTATTCTTGAGGTTGCTGTTTGGGCTCTTTCTTATCTATGGAAGAGGAAGACTTCGGCACTTTTTCAGATGGTTCCGTAGAAGGTCCGACGGTTGATTTTTCTTCGGCATGTTGTGTCATGGGCGATGGATGCTTTGGAAGATCAACGCGGGCGGGCTCAGGAACAACTTCCTCCGTTTCCGTCGATATTGTAGGAGGAGCATGATTACTATCACTTTGGATTGGATTTGGCCTTGTGTCAAGTGAAGGATGTGGACTCTTTTGAACAAACTGATTTGACATCGTAATATGCGGATCATGACTGCCGCCCCCATGGATTGGAGCTGACCCTGAAGGCTGATTGGAGCCCGGTTGAAGAAATTCATGGCTTTGCGGATTGTTTTGAATCGAAGCCGCATCCGTGCCCACAGCGCCCTTACTTTTCGCAGCATGTTGCAACGCACAAGCTGCCGAACGAATAGATGTGCAGTATGATTCGCGAATGAACAGGGCTTCTTCGTAAATAGAATCTGGATAAATAAACCGCAATAAACCAAACGTGGCATTAGTTGAATGATGTGAGATATATTTGCAACAGACATAGTAAAGGCGGCATTTTCTAACAAACTCACCCAACCAATACTCCTTCTCGTTCCCCTCCATATCAATATACGTGACACTCCCCAACACACGGGAAGTTTCGTCAATATCTTCGAACACATTCCACTCCAACGCCTCTTCCTCCCCAAACCCACTTTCCGAGGAAGTCTTTCCATGCCGAGCATGATTACCAATCAAGGCAAACACGCTCCCATCCGCTTCAATTCGTGCAAGCACCTCCACCGAGTCAGACTCGTCAATGTCAAACTTCTCCCTATAACTCTCTTCCGACGAGAAGAAATCATAATCAAACGATTCCGAAGAGTTCGGATTCCTCACAGTGTAATTGACCAAATCCGTCTCATATTCATTTGGAAGAATGTTCGCCGCCTCCAAAATGTACGTTTGGTCCATTTTCTCTCCCTTGGGTAGCGGTGCGACTCGATTCTTTTTCGTCTCCAACGGTGGATTGTTCCACCGTTCGGGACTGGTGGGACGACTTCGTGGAGTTAACGGTGCACCTACCATGGAGGATAGAAGATCCATGGATCTTCCACGGGGGGTGAGCGGTGAATTGAAGGATGCAGTGGTGTGTTTTTCCAATTTTTCGAGTAGTCCGATAACGGCCTTTTCACCCTTGAGTGCTACGACTTTATTGAGTTGATCCATAAGAGAGGAGGTGGATTTAGATCTCTTTGGTGGTTGGGCCTCTTTTTCTTTTCGGCTGTGGTGAGTAGGTTGACTGAGGGTTACATTTGAAGAAGAAGAGGAAATGTCCGTGACACCATTTTGTTTTATCTGAACCTCCATCAAGACCTGATTGGCTTTCAACAACGTCGCCTCCGTCGACAGGGCATTGGAATGAACCGGGGTCAAATCTCCATTGACCGTCCCAACAACGGCAGTTGAATCATCTTTCTTTTCTTCCTTCTTTTCCTTCTTTGTTGGCCCATCCTTCTGTCTACTGTCACCCCGCATGTCAAAAGGTTTCACAGCAGGCTCCAACACGAGCGGAGGGATCAAATGATCTTTCGATCCCACAGGCAAGGCAGGGACGAGGGTGGCTCGTGCCCCCCCGAACGGCGATCGCGACGGCTGTACCTGCGGCGAAGAAGAAGATGTGGTATTCTTGTTCGGCTGCGGAGATTCCTCGACTTTGTCTACGGATGGGATGGCCGCCACGCGTGCTTCCGAAGAACGAGTGCGTGCTGCTACTGGTGGCGTGTCGTTGCCCACTATTGTGGAACGTGGGAAGATTTCGGAGGTTCGTTTGAATTGACTCAAGTCGGGTTTTGTTTGGGAGTTTGTGGGTGGTTGTTCAGACTGTTGTTATGGAATTACAATTGGGGCGATGAGCATGATGAATGATATTCATAATATTGAAGAGTGTCATGAATGAGAACAACAAATAAAACACCGATTCACAAAAGCGAACCACAATCAAGAGAAAATTCATGGATCCAAAAGACGAGCAAGCAGGACAAGGCACAAGCAAACGAATCAATGGCCGGCAGATTCAACAATACCCAGTGGCCAAACGTTCATAACTTTTGACACGAATCTCTATCTTGTGATCTCTACCATGAACATCGTTCTCACAAAACCCTCTCCAAAAAATCACGACAGCAACAAACTCATCACGTACCACCGGAGGACCATACGACCTATCCAACCTCCTAGCCACAGCCGCCGTACTCGGCGTCTCTCTCTCGGAGGTGGGACCCGGAGTCCCTCCAAAGGGAGTCGCCGCACTCGTCGTTGTTGTCGTCGTCGACGCAGTGGAGGCATAATAACCAGGAGTGGAACGAGCAGCAGCATTGGCCATCATCCTGCGGTTGGGATTGGACCCCCCGCTCTTTGGCTTGCAATCGTCGTAATTCCGCACGACGACGAGCAATGGCTTCGTCGACTTCGGTGGTCATTTGTTGGGCTGGCTGTTGCGAGGGGGGACGTGCGAGGTGTTGTTGCTGCTGCTGTTGCTGCTGCGTTGGTTGTTGACGCGGAGGCGGTGGATGGGATGGCGGGTGTCTTGTTGGAGGGGGGCGGGAGGAGGCCATGATGTTTGCTGGAGGTGGGGGTGGATGGCGTGGTGGGTTCATCGTCATGGTTCGTCGAGTTTGTTTGGTGCGATTTTTTGTTGTTGGAAGTTTGTTGGAGCGCGTTAGGTAACCTTTCGCGGATTTCTTGGTAAGCGCGCCCGACAATATATGTTTGTCCAACCGTTGAAGCCCTCTAAATCAAGTGGAATATCCAGATGAGTCAGAGATATACGATCCGTCGGGACGCCAGCTATTTTGTTTTGGCCATCAAAAATCCATGCCTTATTACATACCTTTACATACACTGGAATAGACTGGAAAACTGCGAGAATACTACTTTTTCAGTTTTCACGAATCTTGCTCCCCCCTTCTTCTTGCCAAAAGCACGAAACATATTATGGTTGCAAGACTTTTTAATCATATCTATCTCATCATAAAACGAACAAACCCACGCCCGTTTGCAAGTCCAATCTCGCTTGTGCTCCATCTCTCCCAGATCTCCGCCCTCTCGCATCTTTCTCCCCTGCCCCCACCTCCCTCGTCCACACCTCCTCGCGCCATCCATCATGAGCAACGTAGGCATCCCAATAAAACTTCTCTACGAAGCCGAGGGAATGAAAGTTACCGTCGAGGTACGTTCCCATTACTCCTTGGCACGGCGGGCCTTACGCCCTTTGTGAGCTTGAAAGGGCGGCAGTTCTTGGACATGCCGTTCTTGTCATGTGTTTCTTGAGTATATACAGCACACGGTTGGATTGTTGCACTTGGCGGGTTGTATTGGGTTTCGTCGCCGTGACGTTTTGTGTGGAGGGTGGCAGTGTCCATCTCTCGTTGTTTTTGAATGGTCGCGATGAAAACGCAAGCTTGACGCGTCCTTGAGTATGTTGAACTCCCCATTACAACATGATGCACGGATCCACAGATTCTGACAATCTTCTTTTATTTTATCCTCCCTTCTTTCCTTTGTGAAATGTCGGTTTTGTTTCCGAAGTAATTGATCTCCGTGTATGTTGTTGCGCCTGTCCTGATTCTTGTCTTTGCATTTGGGATGACAAAGGGAGTGTATTTTTCCATCTGGGTGGGAAAGAAATGCGGATGCATTGCTTGATCTTTGCATCGTTTGTTGAGTTATATGTCATTTGCCCATGTTAACCACTCCTCTCTTCTCCTATGCTCTTCATAAACTCCAATACTAACGACTTTTTGTTCTCGCCCCCCCTATGCCAAAACTCCCCTGCAGATGAAAAACGGCGAAATCTATCGAGGACTGCTCCTCAATGCCGAAGACACAATGAACTTAACCCTGAGTGAAGTTATCCGAACCGCTCGTAACGGACAAGTATCCAAATTACCCACAGTCTATTTGAGGGGAAGTGGGATACGATTTGTGGCATTGCCAGAGTTGTTGAGGAATGCTCCGGCGTTTAAGAAGGTGGCTATGCAGAAGGCCAAGATGGAGGCGGAGAGAGGAGTGGGTGGTGGCGGTGGAACGAAAAGAAAGAGAGAGTAGATTATACGATGGGGGGGGGTAAATTGTTGGGGGATAGTCTTGGGGGACATGAGTGATACATGGCATATTGCGTGCGAGAAAAATATTCATACTTGGCAATGGTTGGAAGTATTATGTTTCGTGTTGGTTGTGAGACCTCAATCCTGACGATCCCCATGCACACGTCGACTTTGAATACTCAGTTGACCTACCTTGTCGATTCTTGTCCGAAATGAATTAATTTGCTGCAGCAACTGTTAGGCACTGTTGGGTGACACAGTATCTCCACATTCCTCTGACCAACTGACATATCTAACGTATTAATTACAAACATCATGATTTTTCATTTTCGACAATAAGGTTATGCGTGACATGATGGACTTGTATATGCCAAGTCAACAAGATGTCAAGGCAAACTTGTCATCGTAGCTCGCTCTTTCTTGCTTTAATGACCATAGCGATTGATGACATCTTGCCTACGTGACCCAACACGTTCTGCATTTACATGAAAGGAACGCTGTAAATGTGGGAGGCAATGTTGTTCCTATACTGGTGAAGTACCAACTTATAGTCCAAGCCTATGCCCCAGCCTTCATCTGGCGATAAGCATCCCATCTGATTGAATCCATTTCTTCACGTGACATTGAGGTATATCTGATGCACTTTCTTGACATTCTGGCTTTCATTGGAACAAGAAATGACTATATATTAACCGACAAACCAAGAGAATTATTTTCAATTTTTTAAGTGCAACATGAACTCTCATCATCTATTTTTACTCTTAAACCAACTCAATCACCGCCATCTTCGCATTATCGCCTTGCCTAGGCATAGTCCTCAAAACCCTAGTATAACCCCCATTCCTCTCTCCATACCTCTCCGGCGCCGCCTCAAACAAACTGTGGACCAAATCTTTATCATACACCCATCCCAATGCCTGTCGACGAGCGTGCAAATCTCCGCGTTTACCGAGCTCAATCATGTGATCGACGTGCTTGCGCACGGCCTTGGCGCGGACCAGTGTGGTTTTGATGCGGCCGTGGCGGATGATTTCGGTGGTGAGGGCGCGGAGGAGGGCTTTGCGTTGATCGGCGGGTTTGTTGAGGAGGGCGACGCGTTTGCGGTGGCGCATTTGGAGGGCGGTGGTGGAGGGGGCTGTGGGGACAGCGATGGGGGTGCGTTGGGGGACGGGCGCTGTGGATGAAAGAGGGGTGGGTGGGTGTTGGAGGAGGTGGAGGTGAGAAATCATTTCATGTATGGACTTTAACGATTCCTTTGCGAGTAGGTGAACGCGTGCTAGAGACGGCAGTGGCTGATTAATCTCCACCGTCATGGGATGTATTATTCGATCGAACAAAAGCGACTGGGACATGCCATGGCTTTCTGCGGCCTATTCGCCACATGCTTCCGCGAACCACAAAAACCAACAGATGAATAGATGTGGAGCCGAGGAGGGAACTCACCAAACGCCGACGCTCCCGCAACCATTAACGAACAAAGGAAAGCGGCAACCTTCATATTGTTTAATTTATTCTTCCAGTGCCGTGGATAAGCCGTCGCTGATGATGCCGTCGATACGGTAGTCTCTTGAGATGAACGATGGACCGACACAAGAACAACGATGCATCAACTGGTGGATGGAGGGGCCATGGTTAGCTGATGGAAGGTTGACTACACTAGAGTTACCTTTAACGACCCTCAATTTTTTACGTTGACTAGAGCAATTGCATATAATCAAGAATTACTACTTCGAACCAACGAAGGTATGACACCTGTGGTGCCCCGTGTAGCTGAGAAATTACTAATTCCTGAGCAAGATGTATCGTATAGGGTGAGTACCCTCGGGAATGCTGACGTGCGTCAGATGGACTTGGCCGAGAGCCACACATGCGCATTAAGTTACCTTCTAAGAAAGCAAAACTAGTTAATTGTTTTATCACCGTTCTTTTGTGCAGAAAGGTATGTTGCCCATCGCCCAAAGGAATAACCCGTGTCCAATATGCAGTCAGGCGGGCAAAGGCAGCCAGCAACAGTGTCTTCCCTTCGGCCTACCACCTTCCATCACAGCCGCAGTCGCTATCAGCTCTCGAGAGCCGAAGACGCTGTCAATACAAGCTTTCCCACACTGCAAATAACAACATCAATACAATGAGAACAGCATTCGTCTTGGCCGCTTTGATCTCCGGTGCTTCTGCCTTTGGTACGTGTTGTTTTGGTTGTGAAGGAATTACATTGGCTGACGACATAACATGCGATGAACGAGTCGCCGGTGCAAAGAGGACGCAAGTCGTTACATCTTCAGCGGCCGTCTCCTGAGCGCTTGTTAATTTCATCCCCTCCTGATAGGTGCCTCCTGATAGGAGTTGAGTCTCGCTCTGGGAGGGTGTGATGGAATAATTGCGTGATGGGCTGTGATTATTTGTTGTGCTATGCGCTGCTTCACAAGAACATGGGCGCTCCTTATCCGCAACTTGGCGGGCGGTGCATTGATCGGATGGCATGTTGATTTTGATAGACTTGCGCGAGAGAAGGAAATTTGTTTCTTTCCCTGTAGCTGCAGCTTGCGTTTCAAGGCAGACGACAACTTGAAAAGATGGGTTCCGACCTGGTCTTGCTTCTCCTCCGAACAGGGTTGACATTTCTGCGCTTCCTTATGAGAACAGCATCCAATTCTTTGTTTTTATTACATTTACTGAGCATCTACCATCGTTGATCTCAAATTCATGTCCCCTTTCAACAGGCGTCCCACCAACCATCCAAACCCGATCCCTCACCACTTCCACCACCCTTCACGAATCCCTCTCCGTCGAAGAACGCGCCTCCAAAATAGCTCGATGGGGAGAAATCCGCGCCATGACGCAAGAAGAAGCCAACGCTCAACTTAGTGTCGAGGAACTCGAAGCGTACAATCGCTATTATGCTGAAATGCGTGAGGGAGTGCTCAAAATGCAAGAGTTGGCTACGATTATGATGAAGAATGTGGAACCACCGAGGATTATGCCCAAGACGAAGGGACAGAGGAAGAGGGATAAGTGGGCTAGAGTTCAGGCTAGGGAGGCTGCGAACGCGAGTGCGTGAGATGCTTCTTGAAAATGGAAGCGGTTATTATAATGAATGATGTTTTGATGCGAGTGAATCAATAATACTTTGAAGCTCACAATTTATTGGAAAAAGTCTTCAACATGTCAGTCCTAGTATTCTCTCTTTCAAATTCACGTGAATTTATATAGAACCTGAGGCCAACTTAGTGTTTATAGATGCTGAAGATATTCTTATGAATGGAATTGAAGTCTGAAGCCATTATCGTGATAAAGCTCCACAAGATGGCTTCCGGTTTACGCCACCTTCATTAAATGCCTTGCCTTAACAAAAACTCCAACCAAACTTGCTGCTTGCAACTTCTCATCTGTCCCAAAGGCCAACCTATGCTCCACATCACTCATACCATCCAACAACACTGCCAAAACCCCAGGAGGAAAATCCATTCCCATTACAATCGTAGATAAATCAGTCAGCACATCAGTAAGCGCATAACCCTTGATAGCTCCCATGCCGGTCAACTTTTCATACGCCTCCTTAAAATTATCATTCAACAGCCATTCCATCACCATTTTCACATCATTGGGCAATGGCGCTCCACTTGTCAAATAAACATTGCGTTCATCCACAACCTCACACGCCATACTCGTACTCTGCAACAAGTTGAGAACACGTCTCATGTCTCCCCCACTCAAATTCAAAATAGCTCCAATCCCACACTCTGTAATATTCACCTTTTCCGCCTCGGCTACCTCCACTAGCCGTCCCCGAATCTGCTCCTGCTTTAGTGGAGCAAATCGAAACCGCGTACACCTTGACTGCAACGCAGGTATAATCTTATTCACATAATTGCAAATCAAACAAAACCTAGCATTCCGTGTATATTTCTCGATCACCCTCCTCAAGGCAAATTGAGCATCACTAGTCATCGCATCGGCCTCGTCGAGGATGATTAACTTTATACCGCTGGAGAATAGTTGACGTGTCCCCGCAAATTCTTTGATTTCGTTCCGGACTACGTCGATACCGCGCGAGTCGGAGGCGTTGAGCTCGAGTGTCATGGAGTTGTAAGTTGGGCCGTACATTTTTTTGGCGGCGGCGACTATGGTGGATGTCTGTGGAGATAAGAGAGCGAGAAAGAGAGAGAGTGGGGAGACAATGTGGACGTTTGCTTGTTGTGAGACATGAGGGATGCGGCCTTAGGCACAAGTTTTGTCAACAATGACAGATTCACCTTTCCCGTGCCTGGAGGACCGTACAGTAACAAGTGAGGCAAATTATCGTTGTCAATTAATCGAGTAATAATGCTAACAATGTCTTCATGGGCTACGAGGTCCTCGAGTTTGGAAGGGCGGTATTTCTCTACCCATGGCATTTGGGGGTCTGGTGAAGGGGTCGACAACGCCATGGTTTGTTGATTATGGCCTGTGACTGCGACTTGCGTTGATCTCATACAGCAGTCATCAAAATCATACAATTTCCCGCAATTCCAACTAGAGCTTTCATTAAAATCTTGTATTATGGCTCGGTCCGGAAGTCGTTCGAACTACGTAAAAGGACTGATAATTTTTTCGGGCTCGGGTTGGACACCA
Organism: Cyclotella cryptica; assembly: GCA_013187285.1. Lineage (NCBI taxonomy): Eukaryota > Bacillariophyta > Thalassiosirophyceae > Thalassiosirales > Thalassiosiraceae > Cyclotella > Cyclotella cryptica. The sequence goes on along the minus strand of JABMIG010000299.1, from coordinate 6,764 downwards.
CAAAATCCCCCCGTGCCCGGTTTCTCGGTATTCTCGGAGTGTAACGGCCTGTGAAATGGCAATATAATGTTCATGAGTATTTTTGCCTAACCCCGGTCCATTTTTTTCCGCATAATTATGTGACTATAATTTTGAAAGGGTCCATACTAATTTGGTCACCCTCTGTTGAGCCCATGATGTGCTCAGTTGTCAAGTATGGGAGCAATACCAGTGGGCTGCATGGTTTTTTTCCGACGAAATAGTTGTTTTTCACCCCTGAGCAATCCTCCAAAAACACCTTCGTTTTTGCCCAAAAAATGCTTATTTCCTAATAGTGTGGTCATAAGTCTAATGGTCACAAAATTATACGTTGCTAGATAGAACGCTAGTTATTCTAGAGCCTATGTTTGTATGCAATATTACTAGTTAAATGAAGATATAAACATTTCAAAAGAGCAGAAGAATGTGATGACTAGACTGTACAAAAATGTCTAGGATAGGTAGTTTGATTTCGTCAAGTGGCTTCTGCATCACGATCTCTTTATTATTTTGAACAGCGCCAATTTGCTGTCCAATTCCAATAGTAAATATGAGAAGTTTGGAATACTCTACCTATCATTCGATTGAATCCATCGGTTCACTGATTCTACTTTGAAACCAGCCGTCAAACACTACTTCATCTGCCTTTCATCTGCATATCAAGTCGTCCACATCCGACATCATCCATCATGTCATCCCAAAAGAACGGCCAACAAAGCATGGGCAATCTCTTCATGCAACAACCCCGCAATCGTGCCGCCTCGTCTGCTCCTCCTTCCACCAACAAAATGGCGCTGCTCTCCTCGGGCACTTCCAACACGGGGGCTTGGGGCCGCTGCTGCCACCACGACCACTACGACGACTCCGGGAAAGAGTCTCGGTCCGTCAAGAGCTTTGCCGATATTCAACGGGAGCAACAGAATGAAAAACAGCAGCCAAAGCAGCAGCCACCGCGCAACGAATCGAACAAAGAACGCCCCAAATCCAACACACCCAAAATTCTCCAACGTCCTCCTCCCACAAACCATTCCCGCAACAACAACCATCCCCCCTCCCGACGTGCCTCCCAAGACATCACACCCATCAAACAGGGCATAATCCACACCCTACTCGACAAATTCGGATTCATCCACTGCGCCGATCGACCTGTCGATCTCTTTGTTCATTCCACCTCCATCATTACCACCGCCTCCAGCAATGTGCAATGGCATGAATTGAACATTAGCAAGGAAGTCGAATTCCGGTGGGGTACAGTTCACGACGTGCCGCCTCCTCCACCTCAGGCGGGGAGGAAGAGGAAAAGTTGTGTGCGCTGGATGTGAGAGTGTTGCCCAAGAATACGATTGTTTGGGAAAGGGAGGATGTGCCACGGAAGAGGTGGAGGGGGGTGGTGGATCAATTGCCGGGGGATCGGGGGAGGGAGAAGATCAGGGGAATTCTTTGTGTCGAGGAAGGCAGCGAGGGAGGTGGCGGGGAGGGTGTGGAGGTTTCCTTTGTTTCTTCGGGTATGTACCGAAATCGTCATCGGCACGGCTTGAAACTGCGGATATTGTGGAGTTCTCAATGTTTACGGAACGATTCGATTGCGGTCGTTCAAAGTCCAACTTCACGAAGTGGTAGGTGACGTATTTTGCAAAAACGGAAGCGTGAGGGCACTCTGGCATGAAGACTGCCAACACCCTGTATTGTAGAAGGGGGTGTGATCGGTGCGATCGGACAGGGTGTCTTGTGTGGGGCGGATTGGAGGTGGCATTATTATTTATTTACATGCACGTCACATGATGTGATGGGACCCATCACAGTTTTGGCGCGAAAGTTGAAATTTTTGCTACGATTCATCCTATTTAGGAATTAGTAATATTCTGTCAACTTTCTTGATTTGACAATTTTCGGTCTGCAGGCCACAGGAAGGGCAAATCGTGCACCCTGATTGCACAATACACCAGTTTACATCTCGAGGTGTTACTGAAGGGTTCTGAGGCGTTGGAATGGTGAGAAATGAGTTTTTTCCCATCCAACGGGATCTGCCAAGATAGCCAATTTTTCGCTCTAACGGATAGAGAATTATGCATTAAGGCCCGAATAGGTCATGGGCCAAAAATAGCCATTGCATAATTTTGTATGCAATAAAGTGACCGGGGCTAAGACAACTCAAATGATTGAGCTTTTGGTTTAGGCGCAATGTATTTTATGCTCTATAAAGATTGTTTCCATTTAAATATTCCATTTAGCTTCCTTGGAGTGCTCACAGCTTGGGGGATTTTGGGAGGGAAATTTGCTTTTTCCTGAACATTTGTGTTACCTCCTCTTTTCTGCGTATGCATCTTTTTCTGAGCTCTCATGAAATAATTATTTTGGTATGCAAAGTGCTAGTAAACACTTACATGAATGATCAGGAAATTATTTTCTACATGTTGTTGTCATGAAATAGTCTTGGAGTGTTGGTCTTGTCATGGTTCTTTCTCCTTTTGCATATGATTTTCTTAATTCTTAAATGATTATTGATTTTCACTGCCCATGCACTTCCAGCTTTATTACATGTCATTGAAGCCATCTAAAACTCCACTCCATATTGTAATGGTCATGCATGATGACCTTATTTTACAAAATTGTCATTGTTTGTGTGAACAATGAAAAGGGCTGTTTGGAGGCTGTTTAAAATTGTGTGCCTTAGGGTAGTAAGATCATGTCCAGAATATTGTGACACGATTATTTGAGTTAATTTGATGGTGTTTGATTGAATTTCTAAGGTGCCTCATTGCATGCTTGCTCAGGAACAGAGACATGAAGTGATATATTTGAGGAAAGAATTTCATTTTTAGATTTATTTAAAGTCAGTAATTTTCACTTTTGTTGAAACTTAACACATCTCTGTATACAAGTCTATGCTGGAACTACAACATGTACATTATTTCAACACACCTCAGTTCAGTCATGAGAGACTAGAATTGTTGATTCTGCTCGATGTATTGATTTGATGAGCCATCCCAAGAGTTATTATATCTGATACTGGAGTACACTCAAAACACCATCAATCAACTTACGAATTTCTTTCTACACTCAAGTCCAATTAGTGAGTTTGATTTTGCGAAGAATGAAATTATCATTATCATTCCCATGAATAAGAGTGGCATTGAGGAATCCAAGGAATACCGTATTTGTCGACACACACCCTTGCCATGGCTGCTTTGAGGCCAAAGGCCCAAAATGATAACTGTGAGTGCCTTTAAAGACTGCTGATAGGCAACAATCTGGCAACAATGAGGGTTCAGGAGGGGTTCAGGGTACGGTTCATTGCGGGTTCATGTTGTTTTAACAGGGTTTTGCCTCGTGATGGCCAACTCAGAAAACGTCCGTCCGACCGTTAGGAATGTTGTTATTGTACAGTACAATACCATACCATACCTTGGGTCCACGATTCACACTATTTTCACAGTCTCTCTCTTCATGCTAATGCATTGTATGCACTTCTTGAGAGGATTCTCCTTCCGCGGAACAACTCTCCGAAGAAAAGAACAAGCAACGAGAACACAAGTCGGGAACACGCTAGAAGAGAGGAGTAATTCTAATCGAATACAACCAACGCTCTAGAAATAATAATATCGATTGACGGACGCGGATTTGAAGAACATCACAACCATCACGGCAAACGACGCAATCACAAATTCAAGCTCATCCATCTCCCCACCCCAAGGACAAACAAAAGACCAAGACAATGAGCTCCAACTCCAACCATGACTCCATCGTCTACATGGCCGTACCCATGAAAGACGCCCCCGCAACAACTGATGAAGCTATGCCCTCTGCTCCCGCCATTTTCGTCCCCACCGCCGCCAACGAAAACAACCACACCACCCCCCGCGCCAACTCGTCCATGAAATGTTCTCTCGTTAAAGCGGCCATCATCCTCTCCATGGGATTTGCCATCGCAACCCTCCTATGGGCGATGGTCCCGCCTCCCCATGGGCACGGAAGGAGTCCGTGTCTTCATTCTTATTTGAGAGGTTCGCACAGGATGGCAGAGATGCCATCGGATTCTGCGGGGAAACACCACGGCCATGGTATGGGCCATCCTCATGACATGATGCACGGTCATCATGGTATGCACGGTCATCGGATGATGATGCATCCTGAGCATGGGATGATGATGAATCCTGATGACAAGATGATGATGATGCATCCCGATGACAAGATGATGATGATGAATCCCGATGACAAGATGATGATGATGCACTCCGATCACAAGATGATGATGAATCCTTATAAAACATCGAAGGAGCGTCGCTGGAAGTCCTCCTTCCATCATTTCCATAGCATCAGTGAAAGTAAGAGCAATAGCAATAGCCAAGACGCCACTTTGGACGGATGGTATGCCGGTAATGCATCGCATGATGGATGGCATTCTTCATTCTATGGAATGAGGATGAGGAGTGGTGGCGATAGTTGGGATAGTGCCGACAGCGCTGACAGTAAGGATAGTGCTGACAGCGAGGACAGTGCTGACAGCGAAGATAGCACTGACACAGAAGATAGCACTGACACAGAAGATAGCACTGACACAGAAGACAGTGCAGACAGCGAAGATAGTGCGGACAGCGAGGATAGTGCGGACAGCGAGGATAGTGCGGACAAGGAAGGTAGCGCTGACATCGAGGACAGTGCCGACATCGAAGATAGCGCCGACATCGAGGACAGTGCCGACATTGAAGATAGTGCTGACATCGAGGACAGTGCTGACAACAGTGCAAACAGTGAGGATGGTTTGACTAGTGCAGACAGCATAGGAGACAATGCCCTCGAGAGCCTTGATGCTGTGAAGGACCTCATGGATGAATCGCCGTTTGAGGCAGTTGACCGTGTAGAATTAGAATACGAGGATGGAATTATCCCCGGTCTACCATAAATTTTATACTGGATGATTGTGGTGGATTTTAGGAGGGCAGCAGTGTCGGTGCACAGGTTTCATTGCACTCCTGTGCACTTTATTCGGCAAGGCCTTATTCCGTTCGGGATCGACTTGGGTTCATCTCTTAGCGGAGGAATGTAAATTAGGCTGACTTGATGTCAAAACCCACTAAGTACGGCTTATAACGATTAGTGTATATTTCACCTACAAATCTACTTATGCAATCGCGTCTTAAAGTACTTCTGTTATTCTTTCCCAAGTATCCTTCGTGAGAGTGTGAATTGACTGATTTGACATCAGAACTCACTACACGAAGAGCAATGAAGAATAGTGTATTGTTTGCCCACCCACAATACCTATGTAAACGCGTCTTTCGAGACTTCACTTCATCCTTTTCTCACATGTCGTGAAGCGGGAATGTGGATTAGACGTACTTGATGTCAAAAATCCACCAGAGGAAGAGATATGAAGAATAGTGTATATTTTCCCAAAACTACTACTTGTGCAATCGAGTCTTACTCATTTCAGGTCATTCTTGTCCAAAGTGGGCAAAATCTTTACATTTCACCGTAAGGATCCTGGTTCCTACGTCAGGTCAGCTTTCATTCCATCCGAGGGAGCAGCATTCCTACCAATAGATTGATCGCCATCGGCTCTCATCTTTCGAACGAACCAGCATTTGGCAGGTTGAGTTGATTCCAGGTACCCTTGATTTTCCGCCGCCTTGTTCGACTTGGAATTTGAGACACCATATTCTCTCTTGTAAAACAACTTTTGCTCTTTTGACTCTCAATATGTCTCAATGACACATTGGAACCAGACACTTCTCCTCGTCCCCGACCTTTCTCTCGAGGGGCCCCCGGTCGCGTCCCGGGGTCACTCCTGGCAAGAAGCCCGGCGGCGCTCCTCTCCCGAGCACAACACATGAGCCAATGACATAAGATGTTCACAGGTGACACGCTCCACCGCCCCTTCTCATTGTCTAACTAGAACCTAAAACTAAAGAAAGAATGTACTTGGCATTGGAATCGTAACCTTACAGTAGGATTCGGCCCCGCGCCTGGATCCTGACACAAAGAGATGCTCAGGGTAGGTTTGGGGATTTTAAAGCTACGAGCAAGACAAAGGTCTACGAGCGAAGTTCCGTTCTGACAGCGTCAAGCCAAAAGGAATGAGAGCTAAGCGGTACCTCCTTCCCCCTCCCCGTCACAAAAAGAATTTTTCCAAATTTTAAACTCGGCGGGGAAAGGTGTCGGGGCTCCTTCCGTCCGGCTCCTCGTTCCAGTCTCCTTGCAACAATGACACATTGGAACCAGACACTTCTCCTCGTCCCCGACCTTTCTCTCGAGGGGCCCCGGTCACGTCCCAGGGTCACTTCCGGCAAGACGCCCGGCGGCGCTCCTCTCCCAAGCACAAGACATGAGCCAATGACATAAGATGTGCACAGGTGACACGCTCCACCGCCCCTTCTCATTGTCTAACTAGAACCTAAAACTAAAGAAAGAATGTACCTGGCATTGGAATCGTAACCTTACAGTAGGATTCGGCCCCGCGCCCGGATCCTGACACAAAGAGATGCTCCGCCAACAAGCCATTTCTTCAGCGTCCCTTTGCTAGGATGAGGGAACAATCCGGGTTTGCTGGGCCATTCTGCCAACTATGTTCTTTCTTGTCTCTGCGTCGACTGGAGTGGTTTCTTGTCTTGCAACGAATTTTGTGGTCCACGTCCATTTGTCCAGCAGGTGCCGTGGAATTGGAATCGAAACATTTTTGACGAAACCTTGTGACTGACCTAAGCCAGAAAGTATTTAAAAATCTTGTTGTAGACTTTGCTGACTTT